>JAKELG010000739.1:0-14033 GCA_021527035.1 Lactarius vividus | reverse complement strand
GCCTGCCCTAAACCTACGCACAGACCATGTCCTTAGGTATATAAGCTAGTGCAATACAACAGACAGTCCCTCAGACTGTCCACTGTGACATCCTCCACTTGCCTCTTCCCTGTCTAAGTGCCCTTCAGTTGCCGGACACTACCCCGCCAACAAGCGCCACTATCCCTTAGCGCATGCTAAGTACTGTCAAGCGAGCCAAGTGCCTCCCCTTCGAGACTCCGCCCCGCCTCCTTCGTCTTCAACCCCCGGTTTTCCACCTCCGTCGTGATTCCCTGTCGAGTGACAGTGAGTCATCACACTTGGACAGTCTAACCAATAGACTTAACCCCAGGTTGCCCTAGTGTCCGACTACAACTATGACTTTTTCGCAGTTCGGACAGTGGACGGAGATTCCTCCTCCTATTATAACGACCACCCCCGCTAGCGTCTCCCACTACTTCCCAGAGGTCCATCGGACCTGCTCCACCTCCCTCGTCCAAGCCCCATTCCCGCCGTCGCCCCTCTCCCCCCTTGAGTCCCCCTCTGCCTTTGTAGAGGAAGTTCGGGAACAGTCCCCCGAGCTTGTGTACCCCCGACCCCCCCCCCAAGAAGATACTCCCCCAGCGCCTCCCGACCCCTACAGCTCCGGAAGAGGAGTTTGGACATTTCCAGGCAAGTAGCTACCCGCTCTGTGCCTCTCCCCCACGTCCTGCCAACCCCTCTTGAGTATCAAGAGGAACTTGTCATTGTCGACCTCAATGGAAACGAGGGTCCCCTCATCGTCCCCCTCCCCCACCACGCCCCACCCTGTCAGCGCCCCCCCTCGTGTCCCAACTCCCCCCTCTCTTCCTATCCACCCCCCCTTACTCTCCCGGGTCCTAACCCCCGTCACCTCCCATCCCATTCTGCCACCACTGAGCCCCCCATCAACTACGAGCAAGTAGCTGAAGAACCCCCCGTCGCCCCCCTCTCTCCCCGGGATATCCCGGAAAACCAAGAAAACTTCCCCCTCTTACCGCCCCCCCTTCCTGCCTCAATGCAGACCATCACCCTCACCAGTACGTTGCTGTACAAACCGTCCAAGGAGAATCTTGGCGCCCCGCTAGCCTTAGTCACCAGGCTGCAATAAATTGGGGTCCCTTACTGGACCAACCTCCTAGCCGCCCCCCTCGTTTCCTTCTGTCACCCCCTTCCATCTCCACATCCCTCCACACCTACGCCATCTACCCCCGCCTCGTCGATCCCGCCACTCACCCAGCCTTCCCCCCTCTCTACATCTGCTCGAAGGCCATCTTCGAGACTCCCACTACTGACCTACCGTTTGGAACAGTTAGGTACGACTTCCAGGAAGGACTTCGCCGGGCATTTGGCCCTCTCTCTTGCCCTCAGAGCAGGGTATATAGACTCCTTGGTAACGTTGGATGTTGCGATCGGACTTCACAGACTTGGTATACGGTACGAGGATTGAAGTGGACGCTTACTATACGGTTATGACTACGATAGTAAGTAGATATTAGTCATGGACTTTACGGATCAGTCAGCAGGAGGAGTACTAACATGTGATAGTTTGTATGACTCATTCCTAGGATAGCGGTAGTAGGGTTCGAGCTACTTACGCTATAGGATATTGGACTCATAGGGGAGCTTTAAAGCTACTCCTTCATATGTATAAATAGTACTTCGCAAAGACCAAGAACGCCATCTTGGTCTTCTTCGAATACCACTTCTCTTCCAAAAGGCTCCAATCCCCTTCGGGCCTTCGCACCTCTTGTCCCCACTCACATTGCCCTGACCTTCGTGTCTAGGACGCTGGCCCTCTCTAGTCAACAGCTTGGAGTTGCCTTAGTACTGCTCGGAAGAATACTGTGGATCGCGCTTGTCATCTTCTACGGTATAACGGAGATGCTAGGAGAATCTTCTCGATCCGCTAAGTCGTGAATGCCCTTGTACGAGTCCCAGTCGGACTAATGCCGTGGTAGCGTTACATTGGAGGTTCAGGACTTTTTTGACAGAAGAATTATTACTACTTACGGACATTTGCGTTTCACTTTTGACAGACAGATTTTTGCACATAACCAGGCCTACCTCTTTGAGGACATTCTTTGTTCCCATCCCTGTCTCCTCACTTATTGTCTCACCCCTCGTATTTCCCTTGACCCTTTCGAGTTTTCTTCCACCTTTCTTGACTCTACCCCCTTGTAACCTGTAAATCAAAGTTGCCTTGAATCGTTAACCGAGTGGTTAAGGTCTCCAAGCCAACTAGTAAGTCAATTTCTTTGCTTGGGTCAGTTGGACTGTGAAACCGAGTGGTTTTAAGTGCCTCCAGTTACCCCTACTCCCACGTTTAACCTACCTGAAGGACAACGACTCAAACGAGCTCATTTGAACTTCCTTTCCCACAGACAGCAGCAGCTTGCACGCTATTACCCAGAAGACTCCACCTACGATCTATCCGAGAACTCCCACATTGACTGCTGGTCGGACCCCCCCCTTTGCACTTAGAAGCTTGGTCCATCTATTTGAATTCAGAGAAGTCCTCTTTGAAGAAAGTTACAACGACTTCGTCCAAGACCTCTCAGCGGTTGTTGACACCTGTGACAACCAACTCCTGTACTGGCATCTAGCGGACTCCACCTCTAGTACCAACCACCCCATAGACCAGCTTCTTCTGTGGACCAAGAGCGATTATCTTTGGTTTATTCATATTCCCCCCTGACAAATCCAACTTATCCAGCAAATCCAACACGGATCCCCAATCCGGTACCTGGACCACTTCCAACTTTCTTACAACGAAATCCAACTCTCGTTTCAAGAACTCCGAGTAGTAGACCGAGATGGTCCACCCTGCTTAGTTATCACTGAAGGAGTTGAATTCACCTACTCCTGGACTTCCCTGCGCTGGGAAACAACCTTGACAAACCCAGACCACTTTCTAGTAAACCCCTGCATCTTCCACGACCCCCCTACTACTCCAGACAACCCCAAATTGGTCAAACTCCTTTCTGGACGACCCAGAATCCCGCCACTTCCAAGCCTCTTATCCCATATCTCTGAACCGCTCCCTCCCAGCTCCTTAGAGACAGAAGAAGAAGGTCTCATCTCTGAGTCAAGTCCTGACTGGGAAAGAACTACCAATCAAAGCGAAGGTTGGGGAGATACTACAACTCAAGGTCCTTGCTGGTGTTCTTTAGAAGTTTGCACCTGTGGTTATAGACCAGACACCCCTCCTACCCCAGACAGTGTTGTGCTGTGGTCCCCTGGACAGAACTACCTACCTTTTAGGGAAACGTAACCTAAAGAGTAGTACTCACTTTACCTACCTTTCAAGTGGAAGCGTAGAAGATTTTTAGAAAACTTGTCGTAACCCACTTTTGAAGAAAAGTGTTAAGTCAACTTTCCCACAAGAAAAATCTGACAGTTTACACACGTAAATTGACAACCTGGAACCCATTACGCATTGGGCAATCAACCTGGCTTCTCAACACACCATTTCAAGACAACCCCAACGTCACCACCAGACAAGAAATTCCCACATTTCTTCCCAAGAACCCTCCCCAGTTATTCCAAGAACCTGAGCCCCCCAGAACCTCCTAGAAAGAATCCCAGTAGTCCCAAACCCAGACATCCCCAGAATAAACCAGTCAAGACCAAACAAACCAGTCTTCCCAAGTATCAGCCGAGTAGAGTTACCAACTATCCCAAGTACCCAAGTCCACCCAACAGTTAGACAACACTCTACAAGTAGCGACAAGGCTCAATTCCTGGAAACTCAACCCCGCGAGCTTCACTGCCATCTACCAGAAGCTATCTACGTCTCCGAGCAGCTACCAACCCAAACCCCCAGAGAGTTGAATGTTTTTAAACACCACTGTCAACTCCAGTATCAAGGCACCCACCAGAACATTCTACAGTTAGAACAACCTCTTTTCCGAGCAAGAGAAATCACCTCTAGTCCCCTGAACTTCCAAGGCTTCCTATGGAGAAGCAAAACTACAGTATCCTTTTACGGCATCTTTGAAGAGTATCATTGGATCCGTTGACAACAGAGAAATAACCAACCCAATTGAGCAATCCTTGCCCCTGCATATAAGGTCCACTACCCTTGGAACGAAGATAGTTGGACTGTGACTCGACTCCATTGAAACCCCCAGTGAATGAGTAACGAAAGACCTCTTACTCAGGAAGAAGAAGAACTTCGCCCTATATACTTCCAAAACACGTCTTTCTCCCTAGAAGACAACTGCATCTACGCTACTTGGAATGGAATCCCTGTTTCTAGTCCCAACGGACGATTTCCCTGGACAAATTTAAACACCCAAAGAACCCTTCGGCTAAAAGACTTTGAAGAGTTCTACCCCCACATCAGCAAAGTCCGCAACCTCAACTGGATAGAGCTTAGAGGTACCTTCAAGAATAGAAAAGTTTCCTGGAACTTTGTTCGAGACACCTGGGTATATAACAACAACTGAGAAGTTCGGTTTTCCGACTCTGAAGAACCATCAGAAAGCGAAGAGCTTTCACCTACCCCCACCGACAGTAACGCCCCCGAATCCGACAGTGAACAAGCAGAGGTTTCACAAATCCTAGAAGAAACAACCCAAGTACTCACTGGTCTTCTATCCCGAGTAACTTCACGACCAGTTTCCCCCTGAGTTTCCCCCCGAGTGGCACCAGGATCTCCTGGACCAAGTCGACTGAGAATAGCGACTACTTCCATCCGTTCCCCCCCGAGACTACCTTCCCCACCCCTAACACATAGGGCTACAGTTCCCCCGCAAACACCTTCCCCTTCGAGACCCTCCCAAGTAACCATGGCTGCAAACCCCCCTGCAAAAATCCTTGGTGCAGCACCTGAACCCTTCGATGGAAAGCCCAATAAAGCAGAGGCTTTCTGGAATAATCTGGCCAACTACTTTCACCTCAACCAAACAATCTTCGACACAGATGACAAGAAGATATCCACGGCCCTGACCTACTTCAAGACAGGGACTTCTGTGGGCGAGTGGGCCCAGGACAGGCAAAAGACAGCCTTAAACCTGACACCAGCTGGAGCAGCAGTGACCTTTGGAACATGGGCGCAATTTAAAACAGACTTTGACAAGCACTTTATCCCTGCGCATACAGCTATGGAAGCCACCAACCTGATGTACACCCTAAAGATGGGTAACCAACCTTTCAATGAATGGTACCAAGAGTGGTCCACCCACGCCAAAAGAAGTGGCGCAAACGAGGCAACCCAGATGTTTGCTTTTCGACAAGCAATTCCAACAGCTCTACATGTCAAGCTTATGAGCATATCTCCCCTTCCGACAACCCTTGCCGACCTAGTAGACAAAGCTAGAGAATTTGATTGCGTATGGCGAGTCTATGCAAATGGAATCATTGCCTCCTCAAAACCCCCTCCTCAAAACTCTGGCGGAAGACCCGCCTCCGGACGAGCGGTCCTGACCAAAGACGATAGCGTTAATGTCAATGCTTCTTCATCCTGACCTGAGAAATCCCCAAGAGGAAAGCTTACCAAGGAAGAACGAGACTATCGGTTCAAAAACAAGCTTTGCCTATACTGTGGCAAGCCAGGCCACATCCTCAAGGAATGTATACTAAAGACACAAGCAATGAAAGCCAAAGGTGGCCGTTCCAACAATGTTAGAGCGCGAGGCACTTTTGTTGAAGACCCAGACATGGAGGAAGCACCCCATGATCATCCGGCTCAGATTGGAGCATTGTATTGAGAGATACTGCCGTACTCCCCGGACACGCGTCCGAGGAGTGCCCCTATTAAAGAGGATTTTTAGGGACTTCCCCTGTGGCATTGGCAGGAGGAAGAAGGATAGCCAGCTGCACTTTACGTGGCTTTTCACTACTAGAAACGCTCAGAGCCGAGCATGTGCCTGTAGAGACGATACGGAATAGGCGAGCACCTTCTATCGTACTCAAGGTGACACTAGTAGGAAAAAGGTCTGGCAGAGAAATCAATGCCCACGCCCTGTTGGACAGTGGTGCGGAGGGCATCATAATAGATGATGGGTTCGTGCGAGCGAACGGACTAACGTTGAGAACGTTGATTAACCCCCTTCCAGTTAGAAATGTGGATGGGACCCCCAACAAGACGGGTTCGGTTAAACACACTACGATCCAGAAAATGAGGATCAGAACAGCAGAAGATGCTTACCATGACGAGACGTTAGAGTTATATGTCACCACCCTAGGAGAGCATGATATAATCCTTGGAACAGATTGGCTCCGAGCACACAACCCTGAGATTGACTGGGAAAAACCCCAACTCATCTTTTCAAGATGCCCCAAGACGTGCACCCTATCAGCAAAGACAGTTGTTCTTTCTTCCAAAGTACCCCAGACACACAACACCACAATCAACATCCTAGAGATAGAACCTGACAAACAAGTGTTCGATTCCAAGCAACCTGCAGAGGGTTTTAACCTGACCACTAAAGAAGTGGACCCTGATGAACAAACAATCACTCAAAGAGCCTTTGAACCCTGGCTGTGGAGTCACAGTTTCCTCAAATATGACCACCTAGCGATCCGAAGCAAGATCACTACAAGCACCAAGATAGCGGCAAGAACAGCCCCTAAACCCTCCATTGACCACATTCCAAGTCAATTCCAGCGCTACACCCGAGTCTTCAGTGAAGAGGCCTCCCATCGCCTGCCTACACACAAACCCTGGGATCATGCGATTGATCTAAAACCTGGAGCAACAATGAAGAACTGCTCAATCTACCACCTAACATCCAAAGAGGCGGATGCACTCAAAGAATATATATCTGAACACCTGTGGAAAGGATATATCCGCCCTTCCAAGTCTCCCATGGCCAGCCCCTTCTTCTTTGTTGACAAGAAGGATGGAAAACTCCGACCAGTTCAAGATTACCGAGCTCTAAATGATATCACTATCAAGAATGCAGCACCTCTCCCCCTAATCCCTGAACTAATCAACAAACTCCACGGTGCGCATTATTTCACCAAGCTAGATATCCGATGGGGATACAACAACATCCGAATTCACGAGGGTGATGAATACAAAGCGGCCTTTAAAACATCCCTAGGCCTTTTTGAGCCAACCGTAATGACATTCGGTCTCTGCAACACACCAGCAATGTTCCAAATGTTCATGAACCAAGTTTTCGAGTCCCTAATTGATGGTGGACATGTAGTAGTCTACCTCGACGACATCCTCATCTTCACAGAAGATATAACAACCCTTTCCAAGCTTACCCATGAGGTACTCCAGCGTTTGGAGCAACATGACCTCTACCTGAAACCTGAAAAATGCGTGTTTGCACAAACCTCTGTTGAATACCTTGGAATCATCATTTCAAATGGTCAAGTCTCCATGGACCCAGCAAAAGTTGCCGGCATCACCGATTGGCCTACTCCAAAAACGGTCAAACAAGTCCAAGCATTTTTGGGCTTCTGCAACTTCTACCGACGGTTTATCAAGGACTATTCTACTGTGGCACGCCCCCTGTTTGACCTAACCAGAAAAGACATCCTTTTTTCTTGGGATACCATGGCGGAAAGTGCTTTCCGCACCCTGATCAAAGCCTTCACCTCTGCCCCAGTCCTAGCCCTCCCAGACCATTCCAAACCTTTCCGCCTCATCACCGATGCAAGTGATTTCGCTACTGGAGCCATCTTGGAACAACCTGATGCCTTAAATCGTTGGCATCCGGTTGCCTACCTGTCAAAATCTCTCCTCCCGGCTGAACGAAACTATGAGATCTGTGACAAGGAACTCCTGGCTATCATCCATGCTTTCCACACTTTTCGACACTACCTCGAGGGACGTAGTGATACTACTGAAGTATGGTCTGACCACGGTAACCTGGTCTACTTCACGACAAAGCAAAAACTCTCCCGACGACAGGCCCGCTGGGCCCTGTTTTTATCCCAGTTCCAGTTCATCATCATCCACAAGCCAGGCACCCAGAACAAGTCTGATGCACTGTCCAGGCGTCCAGACCATAAAAAGGGGATAGCGGATGAAGATGAAAAGCGAGTGCTCCTGGATACGAAATTTTTCCGAGTCAATGCAGTACAATGAGCAGCCATCACGGTGCTAGGAGATACCACCTTACGACAACGCATCTGAGACACGCAGACATACGACAAAGAAGTTAGTATGGCGTTGGAAACCCTCTTGAAAAATGGCCCCCGATCACTCACCAAAGGATTAGAAGAGTGGAACCTAGAAGATGGAATCATCTTATTTCAAGGACAAGTGTACATTCCTCAAGACAACAACCTACGACGAGATATCATACGAAAATACCATGAACACATCGCTATAGGACACCCAGGACGATGGAAAACCTATGAGCTGGTATCCCGGGAATTCTGGTGGCCAGGAATGTCTACATTTGTCAAAAACTTTGTAAATGGATGTGCCACATGCCAATCAACCAAAATCTGACCTTGAACTCAAGTACCCCTGAAGCCCAACCCGATTCCTACAGAGGTGTGGGAAATAATCACGATGGACTTCATCACTGACCTCCCTGAATCCCTTGGTTACGACTCACTGTTTGTGGTTGTAGACCGACTAAGCAGAGCCACTATCATCACCCCTTGTAACAAGACCATCACGGCCGATGAAACAGCCAAGCTATACCTGGAAAATGTCTGGAGAAGAACCGGACTACCCTGCCAAGTCATTTCTGACAGAGGCCCTCAATTTGCATCAAAAGTAATGCAAGAAGTATGGAGTAAACTTGGAGTCAAGTCCACCATGTCCACTGCCTTCCATCCACAGACGGATGGAGAAACCGAGCAAGTCAACCAAGAGCTCGAACAATACCTCCGAGTCTTTTGCAACTTCCAACAAGACAATTGGGCAGAGTTAATCCCATTTATGGAATTTGCGCACAATGTTCGGCAACATAGTGCAACAAGAAAGTCACCCTTTGAAGTATGGTATGGGTACAAACCCGAGTTCATTCCCCCCATCCACTTCAACACCAAGATCCCTGCAGCTGAAGATAGGCTGAATACCCTGAACCAAATCCGATCTGAAGTCTCTGCAGCATTGAAAACAGCAGCAGAAGTTATGAGAAATTCCAAGTCACAAGTTCCATCCCAAGAATTCAAGCCTGGAGACCTAGTCTGGTTGGAAGGAACCAATATCCATACTACACACCCAAAAGCCAAGCTTGCCCCACGTCGCCATGGTCCTTTCAAGGTTCTATCTGCCTGGGGAATTAACTGTAAACTCAAACTCCCCAAGACATGGCATATCCATCCAGTCTTCCACAATTCCCTAATCTCTATGTACCAAGAGAACGACACCCACCGACCAAACTTCACCCGACCCCCTCCAGAAATCATCCAAGGAGAAGATGACCACTACAAAGTTGAAGCAGTCCTGCAATCTAGAGTATCACCCAATAAAAAGGGGATACTCTACCTGATCAAGTGGAAGGGATATCCTGATTCTGAAAATTCCTGGCTCCCCTCATCACAAATGACCCACTCCCGAGAACTTGTACAGAAGTTCCACCAGAACCACCCCTGAGCCCCTAAACCAAAGACCATCAGTGCTGTCGGTGCAGCACAACGTTAAAAAGGGGATACTGTCACGAACCTATAAACTCAGGTCATGACTCAGGCATCTAAGACCGGTCCGTGTCAGCCTGGTCTTAGGTAATCACCTTCCTAAAGGGGAAATCCGAAGTCGGAGTTCCAATTTCATACTCCGACGATCATGTGATCAATCACGTGATTACCCTCTGTTTATCAAACCACGTGTCTGGTACACGTGCCTGGAATCACCTGACGATCTGGAGTTAAAGATTGTACCACTTCTCGGATTTATCCAATTGGACTGCGGAGCAGTCACACCCTTATGGCATCATATTGCATCATCGACTGTGGAGCAGTCGAACCACTCCTACGAATTATCTGATTGGACACTATTCTTAGATGTCTCTCGAATGTTCCATTGCACAGCATTCCGCAGCACCCATCAGGTGGCCCTAAGCCTGCCCTAAACCTACGCACAGACCATGTCCTTAGGTATATAAGCTAGCGCAATACAACGGACAGTCCCTCAGACTGTCCACTTGTGACATCCTCCACTTGCCTCCTTCCCTGTCTAAGTGCCCCTTCAGTTGCCGGACACTACCCCGCCAACAAGCGCCACTATCCCTTAGCTGCGTGCTAAGTACTGTCAAGCGAGCCAAGTGCCTCCCCTTCGAGACTCCGCCCCCGCCTCCTTCGTCTTCAACCCCCAGTTTTCCGCCTCCGTCGTGATTCCCTGTCGAGTGACAGTGAGTCATCACAGTGAGAAGGTCTACTCACAGCTGCTGTATGCGGAACCACAGGTTTGGGCCACCAGTAAGCCCCATTATCCTCAGGAGGATCTAATCCTCTTCGCCAGCAGATACCACAACTGCCACCAGTTTGACCATGCTCTCAACGAGCTGCATGATGTCAGTCTCAAGGCGGAGGTGCACTGATACCAAGTGTACACATATGAGGTGGAGTGGATGGAGCAGTGGCTTCACCAACTCACCACTGTGCTGGGGGGGGGTCAAGGGGGAGCTTGCGAGGAGTAAGTTCCACCTCAAGATGGCTAACACACTGGATCAGTGTTACGTCTACCACGGACATTTGTCTGACTTAGACACTGTTGTAACGTGGGTTCCCTCGGGGATAGAATCTGTGGTTATCTGGAGAGCTCGAGAACACTGCGGGGTGAGGCCAATACGTGCCTGTGGAGTCTCGAAAGGTATAGAGGGTTTCCTGGATGGGTACGTTGGGCGGCGGTCCAGGGACTTTGCGAATGTACCTCCACCGAGGATTGTCGACGATGTAGTAACAGTGGGTGGGTCGAGTGGTACGCGAGTTGAGGTATTTGAATACGAGGTGACACGTGGTATTTGGTGGATATACAACGGTCAGCAAGTCTACCATTCACAAGGAAAGATGGAGACAGAGTCACGGGGATCCCCCTTGGTCACAAAGGGATATGCCGGAGCTAGTTCACTTAGGGACTCGTGGGTCCCTAGCACAGTAGACGAGTGAAGAGTGGTAATTGAAGAAGACCAAGATGGGGATCCTGGTCCGTACTACTATGAACTTAAATACAAGTAAGGGAGCCAGTTCTAGCTCCGCTCGAACTCCTATCAAGCCAATAGCGTAAGTAGTGTAAACTAATAATAGAATGCGCAGTCGTCATCGTAATCCGAATCACGTACAACAATAGAGATCCTCAGTCAGCATAGTAAGCCACGTCACGTACAACAATAGAAGTCATCAGTCAGCCGAGACACGAGGCAACAAGATCTGAAGTCCATGACACATTACTCCTGACGCACCAGGTCATCACGAATACGTCAGAGTCCACAACTGGGCCGGACAGTCCACAACCGAATCGTAACAATCAGATTGAGGAAGTGCAGTTAGGCTGGATGGGAGGTACCAGACTTTGTTGGCATTGTGGGTGTTACATTTCATTCTCGGACTGTCCAGCCCAGTTGTGGACTCTGATGTGTTTGCTATGACTCAGTACATCAGCAGTAATAGTCATGGACTTGTAACATCAGTCAGCCATTGTACCTTGATGACTGATGTCACTATTGTTGTATGTGTACAGTATTACGATGTGGATGACTGATTCCTAGGATCACTGTAGTAGGGTTTACACTACTTATGCTATTGGCTAGGATATGATTCAAGCGGAGCTAGGAATGACTCCCTTACATGTATATAAGTTCTCCATAGTACAGCCAGGATCCACATCTTAGTTTTCTTCAATTACCACTCTTCACTCATCTTCTACACAGAGGCCTAGGGTCCTCTAGTGAGCTATTACTGGCATATCCCTAAGACCAAGGGGATCCCCATGTACTTGTTGTCTCATTCCACTTGGTGGATGGTGACTTATCCTGCCAACACTTCGTGCCACCTTGTATTCGAATACCTCAACTCCAGGACCGCACATCCCTTCAAGTGCTTCTACATACTCGACTCCACAGAGTGGTGATTTGTCAGAGGTGTCCACACTCCACCGCCCAACATCCCAATAGGTTTCACCCTTTATATGTATTGTGACTCTACCAGTACCTTCTGCAGACATCCCACCATATTCCCCTCCATACTCAAGAACCACTGCTATTACCCTCAAGGGAACCCACATTACTCAAGTGCCTAAGTCAGGCAAACGTCTGTGGTAGACATTACAGTGGGCGCTGCAGCTGAAAAGGGGGTGATGTAACAATTGTGCACAAGGACTCTTACTATATGGTTATGACTATGATAGTAAGTTGAAATTAGTCATGGACTCACATTATCAGTCAGCTGAGTCATAGTAGCATGTGATAGCTATCATGACTCATTACTAGGATAGCTGTAGTAGGGTTCAAGCTACTTAGGCTAGAGGATTTTGGACTTTACAGAGGAGCTTTAAAGCTACCTCTTATGTATAAATAGTGGGTTGCGAAGACCAAGATACACCATCTTGGTCTTCTTCCAAATACCACTTCTCTTAACTTGTCTCTTGGACCTTCGTGTCTCATCTCACATTGTTTGCCTTGACCTTCAAGTCTAAGGATCAGCTCTGGACTTGTTATTCTTCTTTGTACTTATTACTCTAATGGCCCAAGTGCTCAAGGTAGCATTCATCACTGCATACGGAATACTCAAGACGTTTGAGCTTAGTTCTCCTTAATGCTAAGTTGTGTCTGCCTTTCTGTAGTCCTAGTCGGACTCATGCCATGGTAGCGTTACACTTAGTAACAGTGTTTAAGCTCTGACTTAATTGCAGCTGCAGTAGATATATAAGCTTGCTGTTGAGATGCGACTGATTCAAGTCACATGTCTTGTGGGATATGATTGAGTCATTCCCTGCCTTATATGGTATCTGACCCTTATGGTTAGATTTTGGACTTCCAGACTTGTACAGACCGGTTATTGTTTATCTTTATTTGTTCAGATCCTTATTAGGTTCTTATTGTTCTTATTATTAAGATACTGGACTTAACCGCTTTAGGCGGCTCTATTGTTCTTTGCCCTCCATTGGCATTTCTCCCTCTGGTGCACAGACCAGGTGTATTTTGTTTGGATCACCAGTGCGCACAGACCATTATTAGCTAAGTGTCCTGTATAAAAGGACTGCTGTTTCGCCCATACACTTCAGAGTTCCTTCTATCTCTGAAGTGTAAGTTCCCTTTACTCTAAGCCTCTTTACCTTACGCTGACATTAGTTTAGTACTTGTCTTGCTTTAGGTGTGTAGCACTGCTAATAGAGTTCCTTCTATCTCTGAAGTTACTTGTCTTGCTTTAGCATCTTGCTATCTTTGTCTCACTGTTAGTGCTGCCTGCTCAACAGGTTATGGGCCCTGGACACTTATACTAACAGCCATTACCCAGATCTACCCTGTGTCAACTTGCTCTCTCTGCGACCACATCTCTGTTGTCTTTATCCCCTCAGTGAGCATCTTTCTATCCTCTACTTCGACACACTCCTTTCTTGTCCACTGGCATTTATGAATGTCATGCCATTCTGGCTAGCCTCTTAAGGAGGTTCTCGCGAAAGGTGCTAGGGAGCTGTTAAGTCAGCAGACGTGTCCTTAAGTTCCTCTGTGTGCACTATCCTCACTACTTAATTTCTATACCCAGTTTTCGTCCGGAAGTGCTTTCATAGGCCAATAGGGGAAGACCCTTGTGGCTATAGGCCACTCTAATGGTTGGGAGATACTCGGTTAATACCTGGGTCTCTTTAAGGGGTGTGAAGGCCTGGTTAATAGTCAAACCCAGAAGTCCTTCCCTCTGACACAACTAGGAGTCGCTACTATAATTAGAAACTACTATACATTAGTGCTAAGACCCTTAATGGTCTGGTCTAGAGACTCCACAGACGGCAATTGGAAATGATGTTGGAGTTGATCCTCATCTTCCCTCTTGGAACTCGCTGTTGGCTCCTCTCTAGGGCACTACCCCCCTGTCCACCAGTGAACCTGAGTAGCCCTGAGGACTGCCTAAAGGTTAGGACACGCTCTCCGGGAAACCCTTCGCCGGGAAGTACCCAGACG
>JAKELG010000738.1:0-14051 GCA_021527035.1 Lactarius vividus | reverse complement strand
AGCTTATCCTCACCGCCGACCCTTCGTATTGGCCTTCCGAGCCAATTGCAACCAGCAATACGGAAAGCCCGTTCACGCCACCCCCTACTACGACGAGCAGTCCTCTGCCCCCACTTACACCGACGACGACCTCACGTTCCTGCTCTCCGACGCAGGACTAGTCGACTCGGTCGATCAAGCGCTCCTTCACCAAAAGGATGCGACGCTCATCGCCGAGGTACACCGTTACCGCTGCATGACGCTGGGGTGGCGGGCTCAACAGCACCGCGTAGCGGCGGAGCAGATGAAGCTGGAGAGGTTGGAGATAGAGCGCAACAGGTGCGTCGCCCGACTCCAGCGGGCGCATGCGATAGACCGCATCGAGAACATTCAGGCCTCGCTTCACCGCGGACCCAAGGCGGAGCAAGACGCGGAAGAGATAGCCCGTATCAAGGCATTGCGCTCCGTGGGCACTAACCCACTCACCGTCATGCGTGGTCAAGCTGGGGCTTGACGCTGAAAAGGGGGTGATGTTACGTTTCGTTCTCGGACTGCCCGGACCGGTCGTGGACTCTGACGTATTCGCGATGACTCGGTATGTCAGATGTAATGTGTCATGGACTTCGGATCATGTCGCCTCGTGTTTGGATGACTGATGTACCCCATTGTTGTACGAGATCATGATTAGGCTTGCTGACTGATGTTCCCCATTGTCGTACGTGTTCCATGTTACGATAACGACTGCGCATTCTATTATTAGGATACGCTACTTACGCTATTGGTTACTTACGAGTTCGAGCGGAGCTGGAACTAGCTCCCTTACTTGTATTTAAGCTTGTAGTAGTACAGACCAGGATCCCCATCTTGGTCTTCTTCGAATACCACCTCTCGATTCGTCTTCTGTGCTAAGGGCTCGCAGCAGCCCTTAAGTGAACTAGCTCCGGCATATCCCTTTGAGACCAAGGGGGATCCCCGTGACACTATCTCCATCTTCCTCCGTGAATGGTAGATTCGCCAGTCGTACCTTATCCGCCCGGAACTACGTGCCACCTCGTCTTTGAATACCTCAACGCCAGAACCGCCCGTCCGACTCACTGTTACTACATCGTCGACAACCTCCAGTGGGAATACGTCCATACCGTTCCAAGCCCACCAGCAGGAGTCCCCATAGAAGAGACTCTCTATACGTACAGAGACTCCACCGGCACGTATCAGCCTCATCCCGCAGTCTTCCCACTATCGGATATACACAGATTCTACCCCAGAGGGAACCCACGTTATAACAGCGCCTAAGTCAGGCAAACGTCCGTGGTAGACGTTACACTCCTCTCTGTTTCCATCAAAGATGGGTGGTGGGTTGCCCCCAAGTTTGCCCCCTCCCGGTGCTGGTATTGCCCTGGCTGGGCCCATGGGGAGCGCACCTCCTCCTGGGGCACCGCCACCAGGGGCTCCACCTCCCGGACCCCCTCCGCCGCCACCAGGGGCACCGCCACCCGGTGGGCCTCCACCACTACCATGTATGCCTCCACTAGGTCCAGTAGTTGGGCCACCGCTTGGCCCCGTCGTCGGCTGGGCGCTAGAGCTATGAGTCGCTCCGCCTGTCAGAGCAGCCGATCGACCTCCTGTAACATGTGGTCCTCCACTGCCCGAGCCAGAGGCTCCCGTGGTAGTAAGGCTGGTGGCGACCTGAGTGTTGGTGGCCATCTCTGGCTGTACGGGAGTGAGGGTGGTTGATTCGTCTGGGTTGACGTTGATTCCTGTGATGTTGGTTGACCCAAGGGGTCCTGCGCCGAATTGTGGAGGGACAGTTTTGTAGGCGTACCACCGTCCTTGCTTTGGGTCGTAGTCGATGTAAGCCCAAATGCGAAGGTCGTCGAAGTAATGGACCTGGTGATACTCTTGGTTTTTGGCGTCAAAGATGAAATATCCCTCTTGGTTATGGATCTCTTCCCAGATTACTGCGCCCTTTTCGTGGCTAGAGAGTTCGTCAGTCAGATACTGATTGATGTACTGCAGCTGGAATTTTGTGCGACTCCTACTAGTCGCCAGGGTTGCGAGAGACTTGACTTAATGTAACGTTACCACAGGAACGTTATGTGCGACGTGCACGTCACTAAGTCACTCAGGCTGAGGTAACGGGATGCAAGTTAGTCGGTTAAGACCAAGTTCAAGCACCACACGGTCTCCTCAGACACGCAGGTGATAGTCGGGGGTTCTGGGGTTCAAGCGCAAAGGCAAACCAAAGTCGTGCTCAAGTGAAACAGCGAGCGTAAAGTTGTTCGTGGATTGACAACAATGTGGTATTACACAAGAAGTCAAGTCTACCGTACAAGCTAGGTAGCGTGCGACTTATATACTAGTACAGGATGTTTGTACACAACAAACATATGGCGCGATATAAGGGTTCTGAGTAAAAATGGAACAAAGGTACAACTATAGTAAGAAACATGGTGATTGCGTGGGGTCATGTGTGAGTCAGCTGAGCCCGGAGTGCCGTGAACTTTGATATACAGGGAAGGAGGCGTAAAGGCGTATCGTGCGGCAAAGAGATCATCCGAAACGGTTGGGTGCATAAGGAGTTATGAGCATATCAAGGTGGGGTGTGGGAGTAAGAAGCGAGGAATGGAAGCGTCCAAGAGAAAAGAAGGGAAAATCGTGACACCTTCTGTGCTGGGAACAACCAGCAGTACAGCAAGCTGGTGCACACCACTCCCTATTTTGAGGGACAGTCCCCTACCCCCACTTACACCAACGATGACCTCATGTTCCTGCTCTCTGACAGCGGGTTAGTCAACTCAGTCAATCAAGCACTCCTTCACATGAAGGACCTCCCCCTCATTGCCGAGGTACACTGTTACCAGTGCATGACCCTCAGTTACCACGCCCAGCAACATCAAGTGGTGGTGGAGCAGATGAGGCTTGAGAAGATCGAGATCAAGAAGAACCAGTGCATTCATTGACTCCAGTGGGCCCACATGATCAACCGCATTGAGAACAAGCAGTCCGTGCTTCATCGCGGACCACAAGCTGAAGAAGACACCAAGGAGATGCAGGTGATTCAGCACATCCGCTCTCTCAGTACAAACCCCCTCACGGTCATATGCAATCAAGCTGGGGCTTGAACCTGAAAAGGGGGTGATGTTACATTTTGTTCTTGGACTACCTGGCCTGGTTGTGAACTCTGACGTACTCATGATGACTCGATATGTCAGTAGTAATGTGTCATGGACTTCTCATATCAGTCAGCTATTGTGCCTTGATGACTGATGCCTCTATTGTTGTATGTGTATGATATTACAATACGGATGACTGATTCCTAGGATCACTGTAGTAGGGTTTACACTACTTACACTATTGGCTAGGATGTGGTTCAAGCAGAGCTCGGAATAGCTCCCTTATGTGTATATAAGACTGTAGTTGTATGACCAGGATCCCCATCTTGGTCTTCTTCAATTAACACTTCTAACTCATCTTCTATGCAGAGGCCTAGGGTCCTCTAGTGAACTGTTACCGGCATATCCCTTAGACCAAGGGGATCCCTGTGTACTTGTCATCTCATTCCACCCTGTGGATGGTGACCTATCCCACCAATACTTCGTGCCATCTCGTCTTCAAATATCTCAATGCTCAGACCACGTGTCCCTTCAAGTGCTTCTACATCCTCGACTCTGCCAAGTGGCAATTTGTCAGAGGCATCTGTGAACCACCACCCAACATCCCGATAGGTTTACCCTTTATACATATCGCAACTCTACCGGCACCTTTTGCAGTCATCCCGCCATATTCCCCAGCATACCCAAGAACCACCGCTACTATCCCCAAGGGAACCCATGTCACACAAGTGCCTAAGTCAGGCAAATGTCCGTGGTAGACGTTACATGAGCGAAGAGAAGTCTCATGGCTAAGTCTAAGTGGTAATTTACATCAGGTGTATGTAAAAACACGATATTGTGGATGCCTGTACTCATCACTTTTGCACTTCCAGACATGGTAGGGCCATAGGGTATATAATCCCTCCTATGGGGAGGGAGGTGAATACAGACATTCACTCTCTTTCTCACTTGTGCACCCTCTCCACTCTATAGTCTCTCTACCTACTCAAAGGTGAGAACTCCATTCCTGATAGCTGCGTGCATTGCTGCGCTTCAGGTTATGGGCCCTGCTACAGGGTTTGCCATTGCACTCTTTGATAGAGCTGCACCTTGGTCACCACCCACTGTGGTGTCACCTTTGAAAAGAGGGAACTCATGCAGTTGTAGGCACTAGACTTCAAGGAGGCTCCCTGGTTACTAGCAACCCAATATTGTACTCTAGAGGAGTATGCAGACCAGGCCTCTCACCTACCTAAACAAGGCCATGTGAACAACCTCAATTAATTTTGAGGCACTGTACTGATGAACAGCATAGGTGGAGATGCATACTCACAGTGAATGTAACGTTACCACAGGAACGTTATGTGCGATGTGCACGTCACTAAGTTGCTCAGGCCGAGGTAACGGGATGCGAGGTGGTCGGTTAAGACCAAGTTCGATGATGAGTAAGCACCACACGGCCTCCTTGGGCACGTGGGTGATAGTCGGGGAATTCAGGGGTTCAAGCGCAAAGGCGAACCAAAGTCGTGCTCAAGCGAAACAGTGAGCATAAAGTCATTCGTGGATTGACAACGATGTGGTATTACACAAGAAGTCAAGTCTACCATACAAGCTAGGTAGCGTGCGACTTATATACTGTTACAGGATGTTTGTACGCAGCAAACATATGGCGCAATATAAGGGTTCTGAGTGAAAATGGAACAAAGATACAACTATAGTAGGAAACATGGTGATTGCGCGGAGTCATGTGCAAGTCAGCTGAGCTCGGAGCGCCGTGAACTTTAATATACAGGGAAGGAGGCGTAAAGGCGTATCGTGCGGCGAAGAGATCATCAGAAACGGTTGGGCGCATAAGGAGTTATAGGCATATCAAGGTGGGGTATGGGAGTAAGAAGCGAGGAACGGAAGCGTCCAAGAGAAAAGAAGGGAAAATTGTAACATTACCCCCCTGTTAGATCTGAAGTCGCCACGACTTCAGTCACTGCTGACGTAGTCATATACGTCAGTGCTGGGGTCGTTAGTCTCATCATCCTGGTCATCCACCGGGCAGACGTGTTGGCGTAGGAACAAATACCTGCCGCACTCTCCACACCACCTACATGCTTCGTATTGCGGGCACTCGATCTCGTCGTGCCGCGCATCGAACCTCAGGCACTTCCCACACCAGCGGGGGCGCTCAGAGGGCTCCTCGAATGCCGGAGTGATGGGCGTGAGGTGGTGGATAAGACAATTCTCGGAAGCGTGAGCCCGACTTGCGCACCACACACAGACACCAGTCGGCGGCTTGTTGGGGCATTCACTCATCTTATGCCCGTGCTTCTTGCACAAGTAACACTTGTGCCGTTTCTGCGTCCGACTGGGTCCATCTACAAGGCACGGCATCTCGACGGGTGTAATGCTACCATGGCGTCAGCCCGACTTGAGCTAGTACTAAGGCGTTCACGACTTAGCGAATCTCGTTGTATCGCAGATAGGTGCGAAGGATCCCTTGATAGACGACTAAGGCGGTCCAGAGAGCCCTGAGAGTCAGGACTACTATGACGAATACTTGAAGGCGCGAAATGGTAGAGGCCTTAGACTCGAAGGTCAAGGAAAACGACAAGTCGAGGTACGAAGACCCGAAAAGAGAAGAGTATGAGTGGTATTTAGAAGAAGACCAAGATGGCGTATCTTGGTCTTCCGGATCCACTATTTATACATGTGAGAGGTAGCTTTAAAGCTCCTCTATGAGTCCGATATCCTGTAGCGTAAGTAGCTCGAACCCTACTACCGCTGTCCTAGTAATGAGTAATACTACGCAATCACATGCTAGTACTACTCGTGATGACTGATCCGAAGTCCGTGACTAATCTCTACTTACTACTGTAGTCACAACCGTGTAGTAAGCGTTCACCTCGTACCGTATAGTCCGTCCGTTACATCACCCCCTTTTCAGCCGCGGCGCCCACGACGCCGGCGAAGGCAAGGGCCCGTCATCCAACCCTCCTGTACTTCCTCGATCCTCTCTAGTGCGTTAGCCATCTCCAGCCTGAACTTACTGCGCCCTAACTCCGCCTTGACTCCACCGAGCGCGGCGGCGAGTTGATGAAGCCGTTGCTCCATCCTCTCAGCCTCGTACGCGTAGGCCCTGTAGCGGTGGACCTCCGCCTTCAGGCTCACATCGTGGAGCTCACCGATCGCGCGATCGAGGCGAGGGCGGTCATGGTAACCGCCGGCGAATAGGTGCATGTCTTCCTGGGGATACTGTTCCTTCCCTGTAGCCTTGACGTGCGGCTCGGCGTAGAGTGGTTGCGAGTAGACCTTCTCGCTGTCCTCCACTAGGCCGAGTATGATGGGGTCAGAGCCCATGATGACTTGGACGTACGCGGCTTGGCGCGTCTGTCCTTGTCCGTCGTTGATGGGGTAGTGGACGAAGTCCTCCCCGCGGTTGTAGCGGTACCCATGAGGTGGGGGGCCCATAGTGGTGTGTCGAAGTCGGAATAGTGGGAAAGGAGGGGGTGCGTCGGCTCGCACGCCACCTCGGTACAGGGGGCGCCCCCGCGTGTCGCAGGCGTAAGGGGTCTCGGCGGGGTCGTCAGTGTCTGTGGCGGTGGAGATGAGGGGGTGCTCAGCTGGATAGCTGTCCGCTAAGCTTCCTCGGACTTGCTCGAGGATTGTCTCCTTGCCTCTTGCCGCTCTTTCCTCTCCCGCGTCCACTCTCGTCGCCTCCGAAGCGCTTCTCGCCTCCGCTCGGCCGCCTTCCGGAGCTGCTCCCTCTGCCAGTCCTCCGCTACTTGCCTCCATCGTTGCTCCTTCCACCTCTCCCAGTCGACCGTCGCTTGCGTCTTGGACTTCTTCTTCGGTTCGGTACTCGACTCGTACTTGGAGAGGTCGAGGTGAGGCAGGCGCAGACTCTGGGAGAGCTGCGCGAAGCCGATCAACTTCAGCCATCATGAAAGGGACCTCGTTGATACGCTGTCTGTCTTGTGAGAGGATCCACCAGGTGGCGGGGTTGCTGGTTCCATCGGCGTAGCTGGCCGGGATGGTGGACTGAAGGGCGTCGGTGAGTTCTTGGTAGGTGATGGGGCCCGTGTTACGGGCAACTCGAGCGATGGCCTCTGCGGCAGAGGGAATGGACATTGTGGAGATAATGGAGTGGAGGAATCCAGGATGAGTGCGAGGGAGTGGCGATGGAGTTTGCTGCTTGGTTGGTGCTGTTCTTAAGCGATGTTCGTGTCGGGGATTCAATGATTGATACTCAGCTATAGCCTCGTCTGCGAATACGTCATCCTTATCGATCCACTGATTCTCCGAGTCGGGGTACCCCTTCCATTTGATCAGGTACTGCAGGCATTTCCTTCTACCGAAAAGCCGGTGGTCTAGAATCTTCTCGACCTTGTATTCTTCTTCTCCTTCTACCAAATCGGGTGCTGGGCGCTGGAAATTTTCCCCATGCATGAGTGTTTTGTGATAGGGTGTGAGAAGATCGATGTGGAACACGGGGTGAATGCTCCACTGCGTGGGAAGTTCCAGTTGATAGGTTACCGGTGATAGAACCCGTGTGATTTTGAAGGGTCCGTGTCTTCTAGCCGCTAGTTTGGGAGTTGGCTGACTGGTTCTCAGGTGACGTCCTTCCAACCATACGTAATCTCCGAGTTGGAATTTCGGGGTAGTTCGGTGTTTGACCCATAGGAGTTGTGCCTTTTTGATGAGCTCGTGGGCTTCTTTTCGGGCTTCTCAAAATTGCTCCAACCTCGTGGTGACCTGTGGGATTGGAGAGGGCTTATCAAGCCAATCAGCACGTGGGTCGTATCCCATGAGGAGCAAGAATGGGGACTTCCTTGTTGCCTCGTGGGGCCAGTTATTGTGTGTGAATTCTGCTATGGGTAGAAACGCCGCCCAGTTGTCCTGCCGCTCATTAGTCCAAAATCGGAGATACTGTTCTAGCCATTGATTCGTCCTTTCCGATTGGCCGTCTGTTCGGGGATGGTACGCCGTAGAGATGTTTTGTTTGATCTCCAGTATCTTGCAGAGTTCCCTTGTGAATTTTGATGCGAAGCGAGGGTCTCTATCACTAATGATTTTTGACGGGAGTCCAAATCGTCTGAAGACGTGGGTTACGTAAAGTCCTGCGGTTTCTTCAGCTGAGACCTCTTCATTGCAAGGTATGAATATGGACGCCTTCGTGCAGTCGTGGTCTGTTACAGTGAGGATGGAGTCGTATCCTTGTGATGTAGGGAGTTTAGTGATGAAGTCAAGGGCTATAGTCTCAAATGGTAACGCATCTTCCTTGGGGGTTATGGGCACCAATGGGGCTTTTGTTGGGCGTGTGTTGACTTTGTGCCTTTGACAGTCGGCGCATCCCTGAACGTAGTTCCTTATGTCTAGTTTCAATTCTGGCCACCAATATCGTCGTTCTACCAGTCGCATGGTTTTTGCGATTCTGGGGTGTCTGTGTACCGGTGGATCGTGATGGGCGGCTATGAGTTCTCGTTTTTCGTTTAGCGATCCTGTGACGACGTACTTCCCTTGTTTATACCACGCTCCGTTGACGTGTTTCAGTTGATGTGGGTCTACCCAGTAACGGAGGATGATCTCAGTCTGTGGTGGTTGTTGGGCAGCTTGTACGGTTGTAACTCTCGCGAATACATCTTCTGGTAGGACTATGACGTTTTCATTGTCCTTTTCTCCTTGATCGTAGTCCGGTCTTCGTGACAGAGCGTCAGCTCTGCCATTTTTCTTTCCTGGAATGTGGTGAATTTCGAAGTTGTATTCCATCAGTTTGAGTACTTCCCGGGCTACTCTCCGGCTTATTTTTTGCGGGAGTTTCCAATATTGGAGATTCATGTGGTCCAAGTAGATTTTGATCTTGTGTGGGGATCCGGCTAGTAACGGTCTCCAGTGTCTGAGTGCTTTGACGATGGCGAGAAGTTCTAGGTCGTAGATGTCGTAGTTTCTCTCGGCTTCATTCAGGGTGGTCGAGTAGTATCCGAGGGGGTGCTTTTTGCCATCTTCTTTCTTCTGGAGTAGCACTGCTCTGGTTGCGAATCCCGATGCGTCCACTTCCAGTTCGAATGGGTCATCTAGTTTCGGGTGAGCTAGTACTGGTTCTTCTGTTACCAGTGATTTGAGCTTTTTGAAGGCTCTGTCTTCTTCGTCCGTCCATCTCCATTCTGTGTCCTTTCTCGTAAGTTTGTTGAGGGGTTTGGCGTGTGTGGCGAAGCCGCGAATGAAGAGTCGGTAAAAATTGCAGAAGCCCAAGAATGAGCGTATGTCACGGACCTTCGTTGGTGTGGGCCAGTCCTTGATACCAGAAATTTTTACCGGGTCCATACGTGTTACCCCCTTTTCAAGGATTACCCCCAGGTAATCCATTCGCGGCTTGTTGAAGAGGCATTTTTTGAGTTTGAAGTAGAGGTCGTTGTTATGTCTACCACGGACGTTCGTCTGACTTAGACGCTGTTGTAACGTGGGTTCCCTCGGGGATAGTACCTGTGGTTGTCCGAGTGCTCGGGAAAGACGGCGGGATGGGGCCAATACGTGCCTGTGGAATCCCTATACGTGTAGAGGGTTTCTGCGATGGGAACGTTGACTGGTGGGCTTGGGACTTTACGGATGTATTCCCACTGGAGGTTGTCGACGATGTAGTAGCAGTGCGTGGGACGGGCGGTACGGGAGTTGAGATACTCGAAGACGAGATGACACGTAGTTCTGGGTGGATAAGATACGGTTGGCTGATCTACCATTCGCTAAGGAAGATGGAGATAGAGTCACGGGGATCCCTTCTTGGTCACAGAGGGATATGCCGGAGCTAGTTCACTTAAGGATCCCTTGGATCCTTAGCACGGAAGACGAGTAGAGAGTGGTATTGAAGAAGACCAAGATGGGGGTCCTGGTCCGTACTACTGTAAGCTTAAATACAAGTAAGGGAACTAGTTCTAGCTCCGCTCGAACTCATACTGAGCCAATAGCGTAAGTAGTGTAAACTAACAATAGGATGCGCAGTCGTCATCGTAATCCGAGTCGCGTACAACAATGGAGAGCATCAGTCAGCACAGTAATCCATATCACGTACAACAATAGGGGGTCATCAGTCAGCACAACACGAGGCAACAAGATCCGAAGTCCATGACGTATTACTACCGGCATGTCGAGTCATCATGAACACGTCAGAGTTCACAACCGGTCCAGGCAGTCCGAGGGCGAAACGTAACAGTTGTGATCCATTGCGACCTGTAGTACGTCGCTTACGGCCTCTTCGTGCTCTTTTTGTCCCATCGGGTCTCTTGTGGCTATACCGATGTCGTCCATGTAGACTCGTATGATGGTACCCTTTTGTTCGTGTTTCACGATGGTGTCTCGATATATGGTGTTCATCATAGTTTGGAATGTTGCCGGTGAATTGGTGAGTCCGAAGTACATGATGGTGGGTTCAAAGAGTCCGTACCGTGTCTTGAACGCTGCCTTATGTTTGTCTCCTTCCCGTATCCTCACATTGTTATATCCCCATCGGACGTCTAGTTTGGTGTAGGTGTGCGCTTGACTGAGATCCGTGATGAGGTCGGAGATGAGTGGGAGTGGGTATTGATTACGGATAGTGACTGCATTAATCTTTCGGTAATCTTGTACTGGTCGTAGCTTTCCGTCCTTCTTCTTGATAAAGAAGAAAGATGACGCGTAAGGGGATTTGGAGGGGCGTATATATCCTTTCTTGAGTTGTTCATCCAGGAATTCCTTGAGCTTAACGTCTTCTTCTTGGGTCATGGGGTAGACCTTGCAGTCGATCGGCAATGGTGTACCTTCTTTGAACTCAATTGTGTGATCCCATGGTCGAGTAGGGGGAAATCGGTTGGACGCTTCTTCGCTAAAGATCTTCGCGAACTTGTCGTAAGCCTGGGGAAGTTCTACCTTATCATGGAACTGCTTAGCTTCGATAGCCAACTCTGTTGCGGTGGTGCGTAGATGGGTTTCCTCTTCTAGGCTTTCGATGATATCCCTTTTTTCTTCTTCGGTAATCATGGTTCCTATAACGTGGTTTTCCTGGCTGGGGTTGATTGATCGGATGACTATTGGTAGCATCTTCTCGTGTATGGTGGCGTATCTCCAGTTGATCGTTGGTTCATACGTAGCCAGCCAGGGGTATCCGAGTACCAAATCTTCGTTTCCTAAGTCGGTGACTAGAAAGCGCATTTTTTGTCGTTGTTGATTAGTTTGAACGTCAAGGTCTATGAAGTGAGTGATACTGCCCGCTTTGTTTTCCGTATTGTCTATGTTCCATATTTTCCTTGGGCGTTCTAGCGTTTGTAAACCAAGACCCATTCATTTGGCGAATGAGGGACGTATGAAGTTGTCCGTTGCTCCTGAGTCTACCAATGTTTTAATATCGGCCATAGCATAATTCGTGCGAATTGAGACTGGAATTCGAAGAGATCGATAGCGAGTCATGATTACAGAATTACAGTTGACTGCCCTCACCCAGGCCGATGGGTTCAGGCGTTCTGAAAACCCTCTTTCCCCCACATCTCTTGGAGGATGAGGTCCTTTACATCATCCGTTTCTCCTGCCACTCCGGCCAGCCAATCTTTTGCCTGTTGTTGCGGAGGTGCCGTGTTGGCTACTCGGGCTTGCGTCGGGGTTTCTTCTCGTGTGTAATAGTCGGTTTCGGTCATTCGACTGGTAGTTGCCCGTTTACGTGGCTGTGGGCAGTTTCGTGAGAAGTGTCCCGTTTGGTTGCAGTTGTAGCAAATAACTGTCCTCATGTCTTGGGGCGGGGGTCCTCCTCCTCGTCCATACCCTCCTCGTTGCGGCCTTGGGATGAAGGGCCTATTTGTGTCTCCCACTTCTGCCACTCTTGCGCGTGTTCGATCAGCCGATGTATCCATAGCGTTTGGGTCAAATCTGGGCGGTGGTTGTCCTTGTGGTGGACCCCAGTTGGGGGGTTGTGGCCTCCAACGGGGTTGTGCGGATGAGGGAGGAGTCTTGTTTTTGAAGTTGTCAAGGCGTGCCTTCATATGGATGTATTGTTTTTGTCGACGTAGGGCGCATCTCTTCCAATCTTCGAAGGTGTGAGGTTTGTCTAGCTTGTATACCTTCATGAACAGAGCTCGCGGTAGTCCCGCCGTGAACCGGTCGATCGTTTGTCGGTCATTCAGGTTGTAGTGAGCTTTTCTTGCCAATCGTTCGAACTGGACCACGTACACGTCAATGTCTTCTCCCGTCATTTTAATCCCCTTTTGGAGTTCGGCTTGGGCTTGTTCTTCTTCCAAAATGTTGGAGAAGCGTTTGGCGAATTCGGTGGCAATGTGGTTCCACAGAGTTTGGGAGTATTGACTCACTCCTCTTCGTACTTCTCGGTTTAGCCATTCGAGCATGGCCAGTGTCCATTCGCTAACGTTGACCCCTTTGACGTATCCTAGGAATAGGAGCGATCTCCGATATTCGTTTTGCATGATAGGGGCGTCAAGGTTCATCCCCCAGTATACGTGCCATTGTGTCAGGAAGGCTTCGTATTTAGTACGGTCTCCATCATATACTGTCGGAGGTTCACCTGATAGTCTGTCTGACCCGTGTCCTCCACCTTCACCTCGTCCAGGAAGGGGTCCTCCTCCTGGCGGTCCTCCTCCTGGTGGTCCTTCTCCTCCGGGTGGTCGTCCTCCTCCCGGGAATCCTCCTCCCGTGGGTCCTTGTCCGGGGAATCCTCCAGGTAGTCCACCGGGCAGTGGTGGCGGTCCTGTCGGTGGGTCCGGTTGATCTGGGCCTATTGCTCTAAATAGTGCTGCGTCGTCGGCCGTCATTCGGTGGCCCGTGGAGGGGTTAATGGGGTTGAGGATAGCTTCTGCTTCCTCCCTAATTTGTCGTACTTCTTCTGCCGCTTGGACTTCTGTAACGGTGGCCATGGGACTTCTGATGTGAATTTCTTCTGGGACCATGATGTGTAGTGACTCAGCTATGTGGGCTAGTAGGCTTGAGTCGTCTCCTGTTCCTGGTCTTATCTCGCTTTCTGTTGTGGTGTGTTCTTCTATTGGTTCTTCGTGGCTTGATTCGGAGGGTGCTTGTTCCCTTGGTTGGTCCTCTTCGCTTTCGCTTTCGTTGTCGCTATCTCCGTCAAGCGATCCCCAATCATCCCCGTGAAGTTCTCTTGAATCGATGTCGCAGCGGTAGTGCCTTCCTACTGGTCTGACGACGTCCCACCGATTATCTATCGGGTTCCACGTAACTTCTGTCCAACAGAAGTTAGAGTAGTTGAACTCAACTGGTCAGTATCTGATAGCTTCCCCTGGGAAGTCGACGAAGTATCCGGTGTCTCCTCTGTATTCTCTCCACCTGGCTGCGCCCAGGAATCATCGTGGTACTGATCTTTCTCCTCTTGTGTTGAGGGAGTAGGTTCTGAAGTTTCTCCACTGATCTCTTGTGGTGAACGCCACGGCTAAGGATCTTGGTCTTAATGTAATGCTACCACGGCGTCAGCCCGACTTGAGCTAGTACTAAGGCGTTCACGACTTAGCGAATCTCGTTGTATCGCAGATAGGTGTGAAGGATCCCTTGATAGACGACTAAGGCGGTCCAGAGAGCCCTGAGAGTCAGGACTACTATGACGAATACTTGAAGGCGCGAAATGGTAGAGGCCTTAGACTTGAAGGTCAAGGAAAACGACAAGTCGAGGTACGAAGACCCGAAAAGAGAAGAGTATGAGTGGTATTTAGAAGAAGACCAAGATGGCGTATCTTGGTCTTCCGGATCCACTATTTATACATGTGAGAGGTAGCTTTAAAGCTCCTCTATGAGTCCGATATCCTGTAGCGTAAGTAGCTCGAACCCTACTACCGCTGTCCTAGTAATGAGTAATACTACGCAATCACATGCTAGTACTACTCGTGATGACTGATCTGAAGTCCGTGACTAATCTCTACTTACTACTGTAGTCACAACCGTGTAGTAAGCGTTCACCTCGTACCGTATACCGTCCGTTACAACGGATCCTCCAGGGCGCGGCACGAGCAG
>JAKELG010000737.1:0-14060 GCA_021527035.1 Lactarius vividus | reverse complement strand
AAACCCTAACCCTAAACCCTAAACCCTAAACCCTAAACCCTAAACCCTAAACCCTAAACCCTAAACCCTAAACCCTAACCCTAAACCCTAAACCCTAAACCCTAAACCCTAAACCCTAAACCCAAAACCCTAAACCCAAAACCCTAAACCCTAAACCCTAAACCCTAACCCAGCCTGAATGGTTGGGGGTGTCGGAGGTAAAATCTTACTTTGAAATGGGTCCTGATGAGCATAAAGCGAAATGGACCGGAGCTTGGGCATCCCCCATCCTCCATTGGCCCATTTCGCCACATCGTTTCAGAACCCGTCTTCGACGGGTTAGCAACTTCTACCCTAAACCCTAAACCCTAAACCCTAAACCCTTCGGTCGATCGTTATAGCGCGATTGCTGACTTCTTTTACGCAGAGAGCAGCTCAACAAGTCCAAGCCAAGATCACCCCGCCCCAGCCTGGGAACAAGTACGTTTCCATGCTGCCGGGCTACGTCCCTCACGCAATATTACGGAACTTACGAACCGTCGGCAACAGGGCCAAACAAGGCAAAGGGAAGGGGAAGGCTCAACAGCCTCGCGCTCCCCGCAGCGCTCCTCAGGTGGTCGTGGCAAAGGCAGAGGGCTCCGGTGGGAACCGGGGGCAGCAGCAGCAGCAGAGACAGACGAAGAAAGATCGGAAAGGAAAGGGAAAAGCGCGGCAGTAGATTACTTATTGTCGCAATTCGAAGACCCGAATACTGTAGTTAAAACTACTATAGGTCTTCAAAGGGGTAATACAACGCCTCTTATCGCTCCTGGTGAACTTTGGATTAGCCAGCCTAAGACGATGCCCGACTTTCTCCTCTCATTGCCTTTACCCGACGCGGTTAACATAGTACTAGCCAACTGCAGCCTTACTTGGCTTAATAGCATGCGCTATCAACAGTACGTTCACCAAAGTCCGGGAACTCATGTCCCACAGGACATCGCCTTTCAACTAAGTCTGGGAAGCAAATATATGTTTCACCAGCCCAGCAACGCTAAACTCATTAATGAGAGCTGGATGGACTTTCAGAGACGCCTGAGATGGCGAATCATGTTCATGTTCGAAGGCGGAAGCACAGAAGCTTACGATCCAGATTATGACGTACGCGGGCCATCTACTAAGAAACCGCCGTCACTACCGCAATATATGGAACTTGGTTTAGTCAAGGGCAGGATCTTCGTCCAAAAGGCGATGTCTAAGGTCCCTGATTCTACGACTTGGGATACCACCTACACTACCCCCCAAGTCAAAACCATCCAGCAATTCTTAACCCGTAACGATTATGTAGTTACCGGTACTGATAAGAACCTAGGCTTAGCGGTCTCACGTAGGGAGTGGATCTTACAAAAATGTCAGGACTGTTTAGATAGTGTGAATGACTATCGCTTGTTACAACAAGACGAGTTCATCAGTATCCTGAACCATAAATGTCTCCAAATGGAGGATCTCGCCAAAAGAGCCGAGAATCATAGCATCATTTATGGTAGCCAGATGGCGGAGTTCTTGCGGTCGGGGATAACACCTCGAGGAAAGTCGCACCATATACCCAAATTCTACGGTATCCCTAAAATCCATAAGGTACCTACGAAGATGCGTCCCATCATCCCTTGCCATTCGGCAATCATGAACCCCGCTGCCAAAGTCTGTAGCAAAATTCTCAAACCGATCATTCAGTCGGCGCCAACCATTATTCATGGTACCAAAGATTTGGCGATAAAATTGAGTCAGTTGAAGATAAACACCAACCGTAACTGGTATATAGTTACTGGTGATGTCGTCGCGTTTTATCCAAATATCCCCCTTGATCGATGCCTAGAAATAGTCTATAACCTGTACTTCGAACATTACTGGGGACATCGCGCCGACCTCCACGAACCGTCTAATACACGGGCACAGCGTCTCTTTTACGACATGCTGAAAGTGGGGAATACTCAACTGTTGACACAATTCCAAGGTAAGGTCTACCAACAACTTAATGGCTTAGCCATGGGCGTTGCTGACTCACCTGATCTCGCGAACTTATTTGGATACTACTTTGAGCGAAATTCAGGTGTCCTTGACCACCCAGATATCTTTTTTTATGGGCGGTATATTGACGATTGTTTAGCTATTGTATACGCGGATTCTAACCAAGCCGCTATTAACTTATTACAATCACTTATTAAATATGAAAACTGTGTCATAGAGTGGGCAAAGCCGGGTTCATCGCAACCTTTCCTTGATATGCTATTGTACCAAGACGGTACTAATAACTTACAGCATATGCCTTACCGCAAGGCCGGCAACCACCAAGAAAGAATTCCATGGATATCAGCCCACCCAATCGATGTTAAGAGAGGGACGTTTTTGGGCGAGATGTCTAGACTGGCAACCTTAAGTAGCACACATTCAAGCTATCTTGAGGCTATGACAGGCCTGGTAAGCCTGTATATCCATAGAGGATATCCAGCTGACCTAGTACATAATTGGTTACGGAGCAACTTACGGGTGCGATGGGAAGAACGTTTAGTCAACAGACAACAACAGACCAGCGCGGACACACTCGTGCTCAAAACCGAGTACAATTTGGCATGGAACTATTTCAACGCACATGAATTTGGACAAGTAATATTTGATTATTGGGCCGAGTGGTTAGCACACCACGAAGCGGGAACTTACACCTCAGAGTACCCACCGCCACCTCAGGAGACGCCCAGCGTTTATGATTGGGATTTGCGGAACACCAATATTTTCAAATCCCGAGTAATTGTGAGCCGCAAGCGCACTCGCAATTTTCTTGACTTAACCAATCTTTGGAAAAAAACTGTCCTAGAGCATTTAGATGATCACGTCCTAGACGAACTCGTAGAGTCAGCGGCCTTATCAACCGCATCAACATCAGGACACTTGGTTAGCGACGTTAACGCCACCGTCACTGGGCCGGTAGAAACAACAATCTACAGGGAAGCTACTGACGAAGATGAGTATGTGGAGCACGTTAGCGATCGGTGGTCATCTGGAAGAGCCAGTGATGCGTGGCGCTCCGGCGCCGCACAAAGCTGGGGACGTGGAAGTCGACCTTAAGCACAGTATGTCTTTGACTAACCTGGACCTTTGTCGCTCCCACCCGTAATGATGCATTAATGGAAGGAAAACTAACTGAGCCGTCAGGTGAAATACCCGGGCCAGGGATACCTTTCAACGCTGCCAACGGCGCCCCGCGGGGCTGCTGACGGCTCTAGTTTGCTAGCGGATAACCGGACAACTTACACACTCCTTGCCTTTCGTCGGGCATCTAATCTCGGCGCTAGGTCTTAAATGAGAAACGCGGGGCCTTCGGGCTAGTCGTCTTTGACGCATCCGTCCTAGTATCCAAGGTATTGAGTAAGTTAATAGTAATTCTATTCTGGCATGCCTAACTCGTTCATCGACTGTAGGCGACCATACGTCCCGTCCAAAGACTCTTCTTCAATGCTCATGTAGCGTTTAATAAATAAAACCTCCTCGAATTATGTTGGTAGGTACTCCAGGTTCTCGGGTCCTTGCGGACTTATTAACCGAGTGAGATGGGGAAGCGAACCCTCAACCCCTTAAACCCTCAACCCTGTGAGTAGTCACTAAATGAAGCCCCCTTAATCGGGGGCGCGTGACTTGCGTTACTCAGTCTACTTGGTGATTTCAGAAACCCTGAACCCTAGACCCTAAACCCTAAACCCTAAACCCTAAACCTAACCTTAAACCTAACCTTAAAGGCTCTAGGCGCTTGGCTTTGGTAAACTCACGTGATATGACGTACGTCCGGACTTGCAAGGAAGCGCCCATGGTGGCGCTCCGTCGCCAGGTTCCGGGTCCGGCGATCTATCCGAGGAGGCACCAGGCACTTACAGGCGTCTATCCTAAAGGGGGTATTCCCTTAGGGGGATATCTGGGTCCCTGAATTAGGGGCAGGCACAGGGGAACGGAGTTATCTCAGGTCAATCTAGGGCGCCCTTACGATAAGTCTCGTATGGGCGGCAGGTACGTCCGATGTCGGATTTCTTGATGGGAATCAGTTTTACTTTGACAAGCGGCGTTTACCTGTCTACGGATGTTGTTTCACCCGGTATGTGGATGATGAAGAGGCCTTCATTAGTTCTTGGGATTAAGCTGACGCCAGAACTTTCTCTTCACCACAGTTGTTCTTTGGGGTATTGACGTTACCCCAGTAAGTTGAAGAACAATGACGCAACCCCAACAGATTACACCCCATCAGCCTGAATGGTTGGGGGTGGTGGAGGTAAAATCTGACTTTGAATACGGGCCCTGATGAGCATAAAGCGAAATGGGTCGGCAATGGGAATCCCCCAGCGCCATTGGCCCTATTCACGCTTTATCGTTTCAGACGCACCTTCGGTGCGTAGCAACTTCTACCCTAAACCCTAAACCCTAAACCCTAAACCCTAACCCACATTTCCTGGAGGATGAGGTCCTTTGCATCGTCTATCTCCCCTGCTACTCCAGCCAACCAATCCTTCACTCTTTGCTGTGGGGGTGCCATGTTGGCCACCCGGGCCTGTACTGGGGGTTCTTCCTGCGTATAGTAGTCTGTTTCGGTCATCTGACTGGTGGTTGCTCTCCTGCATGGCTGTGGGCAGTTTCATGAGAAGTGTCCGGTCTGGTTACAGTTGTAGCAGATGACTGTCCTCATATCTCGGGGTGGAGGTCCTCCTCTCCCATATCCTCCTCTGTTTGGCCTCGGGATAAAAGGTCTGTTGGCATCCCCTACCTCAGCCACTCGCGCGTGTGTTCTATCCGCCGAGGTGTCCATAGCGTTTGGGTCGTATCTGGATGGTGGTGGTCCTCGCAGTGGTCCCCAATTGGGAGGTTGCGGTCTCCAGTGAGGTTGTGCGGATGATGGAGGCATCTTACTTTTGAAGTTGTCAAGGCATGCCTTCATGTGGATGTACTGCTTTTGTCGGCATAAGGCACATCTCTTCCATTCTTCAAAGGTGTTACGCTCCGTAGGGCGCACCTTCGGGAGATCTCGCTCGACTGGTTCTCAGGGATTCCTAACGACCTTGTTGACCTGCTCTTGTTCTGTCGCGTGAGCTTGCGCTTGCTGTCGTTCGTTTCTGTCGAGGATGAGTCCGAAACGGACAATCTGGATGACTCGGATAACAACGAAAAGGTAAAAGAAATGAATGACTCGCTCCTATAAGCTGAGCTGGCTAACGCTCAATCAATCATGTGATGAGGGGAAGGTGACACCACGTATACAGCTGGTCAAACTCCGAGGGCTGTAAGGGTATGGACGCCGCTGTAATGCTGGACTAACTCCAAGGGCACGTAGGGCAGAGAGAAGAGGAGGTAGATTGAGAGCAGAGGGGAACTGGGGACTACTCGGACTAGGTTGTACGGAAGATACAAGAAGTTAAAGCTACCGTCTAAGGTCGCTTCTACGTGCTACTTATACTCGTAGGGAGAGCTATTGGAACTCAGCTGAAACCCTAATACAACGATCCTAGGAGTGCTGCGGAAACTGCGGAACTGCGGAAAACACATGTCCAACGCCACTGATGGTGGCTGAAACATACAGTCCATGGGCGCATCAAGCCACAGGGATGAGGCACGGGAAAGTCAGGACAAATATGGTAACGGATCACAAACCAGGCACAATCGATAACACACGTTCCAATCCAGGCACAAGCTCATCTGGATTCTTCTGGTGCAGTCTAGGCCAGGTCACGTGCCAGGGTCACGTGACGGGTAATGACGTCATCCGGCGCTAATCTTCCGGACGTTGAGGTGGGTCTTGTGGGAACATATACTGGGTTGCCAGTATTGCTGCGTGCAGGTGCAGAGCGCGACTTTGATGGAACTTCCAGAGGCGTTCCCTAGCCTCAGCTTCTTTGGCTGCTTGCGCTTCAGTGTCCAACAGGTCTTTTGCGGGACTCCATGCAACGAACTGCACTGGGGACTGGTCTTCTGGGTTACGAGGTGGCGTGGTGACGCGTTCGGGAGGGCCAAACGTAACAAAAGGTATGTGGTTCGTCCAGCTCATATACCTTCGTGAACAGTGCTCAGGGTAGTCCCATTGTGAATCGATCGATGGTTTGTCGGTCATTTAGGTTGTAGTGAGCTTTCCTTGCTAGTCGTTCAAACTGGACCACGTACATGTCAATATCTTCTCCTGTCATTTTGATCCCTTTCTGGAGCTTGGCCTGAGCTTGTTCTTCCTCCAAAATATTGGAGAATTGTTTGGCGAATTCCGTGGCGATATGGTTCCATAGGGTTTGGGAGTATTGACTTACTCCTCTGCATACTTCTCAGTTTAACCATTCAAGCATGGTCAGCGTCCATTCGCTGACGTTGACTCCTTTGACGTATCCTAGAAATAGGAGCGATCTTTGATATTTGTTTTGCATGATGGGGGCGTCCAGATTCATTCCCCAGTAGACGTGCCATTGTGTTAGGAAGGCCTCGTATTTAGTACGGTCTCCGTCGTATACGGTCAGAGGTTCACCTGATAGTCTGTCTGATCCATGTCCTCCTCCTCCTCCTAGTATGGGAGGGGGTCCTCCTCCTGGTGGTCCTCCTCCTGGTGGTCCTTCTCCTCCAGGTGGTCTTCCTCCTCCTGGGAATCCTCCTCCTGTTGGTCCTTGTCCCAGGAACCCCCCTGGTAATCCACCTGGTGGCGGTGGTGGTCCCGTCAGGGGATCTGGTTGGTCTGGGCCTATTGCTCTAACAATGCCGTGTCGTCTGCAGTCATTCGATGTCCTGTAGAGGGGTTTATGGGGTTGAGGATGGCTTCCGCTTCTTCTCTGATACATCGTACTTCTTCCATTGTTTGGACTTATGTAGTCATGGGACTTCTAATATGAATTTCTTCTGGTATGGTGATGTGTAATGACTCAGCTATGTGGGCCAGTAGGCTCAAATCGTCTCCTGTTGCTGGTCGTACTTCGCTTTCCGTAGCGGTGTGTTCTTCTACTAGTTCTTTGTGACTTGATTCCGAAGGTGCTTGCTCTCTTGGTTGTTCTTCCTCACTTTCGCTGCTATTGTTGTCACTGTCTCCGTCAAGCGGTCCCCAGTCCTCTCCGTGAAGCTCTCTTGAGTCAATGTCGCAACGGTAGTGTCTTCCTGTTGGTCTAACGACGTCCCACCGGTTGTCCACTGGATTCCACATAACTTCCGTCCAACAGAAGTTTGAGTAGTTGAACTCAACTGGTCAGTATCTGATGGCTTCTCCTGGGAAGTCGACGAAATATCTGGTATCACCTCTATACTCTCTCCACCTTGCTGCACCTAGGAACCGTTGTGGTACTGATCTTTCTCCTCTTGTGTCGAGGTTATAGGGTTGAAAGTTTCTCCACTGTTCTCTTGTAGTGAACGCCACGTTTGGGGGTTCTTGGTCTTAATGTTACGCTACCATGGCGTTAGTCCGACTTGGACCCGATAATAGCGTTCACGACTTAGCAGCTTTACGAATAGTGTTCGTAGGTCTTGAGAATCCCTTGGAATATGATTAAGGCGAACCAAAGGGATTTAAGGATAAGGACTAAGATGACGAAGACTTGGTGACGCAAAATGATGACGGCCTTAGACTCGAAGGTCAAGGGAATCAAAAGGTTCGAAGCTCAAAGGCTCAACGATTGATCGAGGAGATAAGTGGTATTCCGAAGAAGACCAAGATGGCGTATCTTGGTCTTTCCAGTCCACTATTTATACATGTGAAGAGGTAGCTTTAAAGCTCCTCTGTGAGTCCGATATCGTATGGCGTAAGTAGCTCGAACCCTACTACCGCTGTACTAGTACTGAGTAATACTAACAATCACATGCTAGTACTACTCGTGCTGACTGATGCTAAAGTCTGTGACTAATCTTTACTTACTACTGTAGTCACAACCATGTAGTAAACGTCCACTTTGTACCTTGTAATGTCCGTCCATTACACAAGGGCGCTCTAGTCAGCTTTTATTCCACCTCCTTCGCTATCAGATATAAAGGAGAGACTATTGCGGAAGGACACAAGGCTGCCAATTTATATTGGCTTGACTGTCATAAATTAAACACAGTCAAAGCACCTGCATCTGCTAGCCTAGATGTCTGGCATAAGCGCATGGGCCATATGTCCAAAGAAGCGCTGAAGAGACACGCTCCTGAGGCTGTAAAAGGCCTCATTATCTCAAATGCCCCAGTGGAAGACGGACCTTGCCTCGGTTGTGAACTAGGCAAATCCACCCATCTACCATTCCCTCCTTCCATGAAACGTGCAGAGGATCACCTTGAAATTGTTCATAGTGACCTAGTTGGACCCCTCCAGAGTAACTCAATCCAGGGGAACAAATACTTTGCCACCTTCATAGACGACTTTTCAAAAGCCGCAGTTGTCATTTATATGAAGTCAAAAGATCAGTTTAAGGACACCTTCCTACACTATAAGGCATGGGCTGAAAAACAGTTAAATAAGCCCATTAAATCCTTACACTCTGATCATGGTGGCAAGTATGTCAACAATGAACTTAAGCACATACTTCTGGAAGCGGGCATCGAGCATCGTCTCACTATGCCATATTCTCCACAACAGAATGGGAGAGCCGAGTGTTTTAACCGTACGGTTATGGAAAAAGGCACCAGCATGCTTCATCATGCGGGCCTTAGCCTCAGGTTCTGGGAACAAGCAGTTGAGACTGCTGTGCACATCTATAACCGCACTCCCTCTTGTTCTAACAAGTGGAGAACTCCGCTGGAGCTCTGGAATGGTACAGTTCCAGATGTCTCTTACTTTAGAGTTTTCGGCTGTAAGGCCTACTATCATGTACCAGAACACAACCGGCAAAAGTTAGATCCTAAAGCAAAGGAAGCCGTGTTTGTGGGCTATGAAGCTCCTTCCAAGGGCTATAAATTATGGGACAGACATAGCCGATGCTTCATCTCTTCACAAGATGTTACATTTGATGAAGATGTCTTCCCATCCCGTGGTGACCTGATCCCCCACCAATATACTTCACCAGTGCCGGAACAGGAGGTCATTGACTCCACCGGCGGTACTATCAACATAAGAGTGCTTGATCAGCCTCTACCAGCTGTTGCCACAGCACCTCAGGCGCCATCAACCAATGTGGCTCCCCCTACTATACAGGTGCCGGAGGTCAACCCTCCACAGGAACAACAGCCTAGCACCCCACCCAACTCCACCCCAGCTCCAACAGATCAGACGATCTATCAGACTCCACCCTCTTGTCATGGACGCATTCATTTTCGCCTTTTGTGGATCACGTGACCTGCCATCATGTTCTCTAGTTAGTCACGTGAAATATCGTGCACTTTTCATCACGTGACCCTGGGAAAGTATACCCATACATGGGATACCCCTTTATGGTCACATTCTATATACGGACAGACTCTCTGATTGGTAGATAAGGATAGAACCTTCTAGTACACTCTAGACTACGCTTACTAGGCATGTATTATGCGCTGTATTAGGTTTTACTCAGCAACACGTCATACGTAGTCAGCCTTGATGACAGTGCATCAGTCAGCACTAAAGATAAGGCTATTAATAGACACGACGCATCAGCTCTTTAGTCATAGTCGATTACTTTACACTTAGTAACAGTGTTCAAGCTCCGACTTAATCGCAGCCGCAGTAGATACTTAAGCTTGCCTGTAGTGTCCTGAGTGGAACCAACTTGTCCTCTTGGTTCTCCACTCAGGTGTGCATTCTCTTGTACTTCCTTACTCTTTCCAATCTAACTTGTCCTCTTGGTTCTCCACTCAGCCTGTGTCACGATCATGTGACATGTGACATGGTACAGAGAGAACTCGGAAAGATAGCTCACTGACAGCAAAGCAATGGGACTTATGCGTCCCTCTAGACACACAGAAAATAGTTATGAAAATCACAGTCTGTACAAGTATAAATATGAGGATCAAATGTATGTAGATACTTTGTCTCAGCTTCGTTTGAAATCCCAGCCAAGTTTCTCTCATCTCGAGTGAACAGTGCGTCCCTCTCGTCTCGTCCATTTTCCTTGGCAAGGTTACCTCCTTGCCCGTCGTCATCCCTGTTCTAAGACCCATCCCTGTTGACATCCCTCTAAGGTTGACTTCCTCTACGCCTTACGTCTGAATTCTTGACCATGAGTTCTATCTTACGCCGCTCCTGTCACCGCATTAAGCCCATCCAGCTTATCGCCGCGGAAATCCTGAACGTTCCGGCTGGAACGTAACAGCCTGCCACCGTGTGACACCGCATGCTTTGACCTTGAACAAAGGTCTCTCTAGTGTACGCCTGCTCCACGTCGACTGTAGGTCTAGCGCGTGATTTATCTCCACGCCAAGCTTGAGTCTCACCCATAGCAGTTCACTCTCTCTCACTTGACTTGGCGTAGCGTTAAGTCATACCACTACATTAGGACAAGTTCCTTCCACACTCTTGAGCCCATATTAGCTCACCAGTCGTGTGTTCTTTCTTCTAGGTGGTAGATGTCCACCAGTCCTTAGTGTTATCCACCTCACTCTTTGCCTGCGGACCTTCATAAGCAGAATCTGTGCAGTCGTGGTACATTTGTAGTGTCCGTAAAATCGGCATACAGTGTGCTTGCCTTCATTGGGTCTATCTGGTCACAGTAGACTGCTCTGGGCACGGGTTGCAGAACTGGTCACCACGCCAGATAAGCTGCAATTTGACTTCAAGCCAGCCAGGCCTAGCCTGCGACAGCTGTATGCGAAGTAAACAGAAAAGTTTGAGAGCGCTTCGGCGTGAGAGGCAGCCAATAGGTTGAGGAGACTGCGGCAGACAGCCTTGTGGCTCTACACTTTACATTACCCCATTCCTGAGTGTTCGGTTATCGCCGCAGCCTCGTGCAGTGTGAAATATCACTGTGTATCGGTCTTGCTTGATCCAACTCTCCCATCATCTTTGGCTTAGCGTTTTGCGGCTGTCGTATCCCGACATCTCATAAAACCACCAATTCTTCATCCTGCCTCGTTTCTTCGCAAACACTCGTGCCTGCCTACGACGTCTCTTTAGGAGGAGACAAGCCCTTACACCACCACCGTTGTCCCCGGAAGCCTCTGCTACCGCATCGCTTCAAGTTCTCGAGGAGCCGCGCTCACGCCCCTCATCTCCTACGCCTTCTTCCACACTCTCCTCCTCCCCGACAGTCGGGCACCTCTCCGTGGCATCATCCGCAACCTTAGTCAACGAAGATATTTGGTATGACGGTTTCCAAGTAAACGAACCCCCCCGTACCACCGCCGAAACAATCGTACAAGCACTCTATTTCTTCCCTGGTGTACGTCAGGTACTCGAAGAAGAATATCCCGGAACCACGACTGTTCCAGGAACCGACTTCACCATTGAGGATCTTATCCTCTTCGCCGAAGAAATAGTTCCAATACTCTCTCGCCCCCCGTCCCCGATCGAAGTAGACCGTGGCTCCAAAAGGGAAACAACGAGCTCGTCAAGCACAAGCTCAGTATCCGAAAGGAGTTCACTCTAAGTTCACACTCCCTCCTCTTTCAAAGTCCGAAAGAGAATACGCATCGCGAATCCAAGACTGGGACGACCTCACGCCCGACAAACAGTTACTCCTGTTACAGGATCACCGTCAGGCGCAATACGAAGCAGATAAAAAGGCCAGAGAAGCAGAGCTAGAAAGAATGTCGGCGTCATCATCATCTTCATCACACACCGCCCAGCTGGACCCCGCTCCAGCCCCTGCACCTACAGTACCACCTCCCCCTCCCACCATCCAAGATTGCATCAATCTTATCAATCAACTCAGACTGGCTATGGGCCATCTTGCGCAGCAGGTCTCTGACCTAACCCAGCAGGTGGCTGCCACCCAGGCCAAGCCCAAAAAAGTCGGGGGCAAGGATATTGTGGCCCGTCCCAAAGCCTGGGACAGAAAGGGCAACTCTACAGATGCCCGCCACTTCCTCGCCGCCTTCCATAACTGGGCTTCCTCACAAGGAGACGCTCTCAACACGTGGGAGCTGATCCTTCAATCTTGGATGCCAATAGAGGAAAGGTGGATCGCCACCGCCTTGAACTTGATGGAAGGAGAAGCCAAGACCTGGGCTCTCCCTTACCTCAAGGCAGCCAACGCAGGAGCATTCCCCTTTGTGGGAATTTACGATAATTTTGTAAAAGAATTCAACCGCCGCTTCTCCCCAATGGATGTCCATGACATCGCTCGGGAGGAGCTTAAAAAGACAAAACAAGGGAGGAGGTCCGTTGCCAAGTATACATCAATATTCGAGCAGTACAGCAGACAGACTGGATGGTCGAAAGCCGACCTCCGCGACCGCTTCTACACCGGTCTCAACGACAAGATTAAAGACATTCTCGCCACGACCGAACGGAAGCAAGACACCTTCAACGACCTCAAGGCTACGGCCACACTTATCGACCAACGCCTCCGCCAGCACCGTGCAGAGAAGTCTGGAAAGACCAATCCGCCCGCGTCTCACGACCCGGATGCCATGCAAGTTGATGCTACACGCCAACAAAGTTCGCAAGGCAACAAGGGGAAGGATGAGTTCTTCAAGAACCAAGCGGAGTATCAAAAGTGGATGCAGGGAAAGTGTTACGGTTGCGGGTCCAAGGACCACACAAAAAAGGACGGAAATCATGAATGGGACGTCTGCAACTGGTGCCAGAAAGCTGGTCACCGTGCCCCTGTTTGTATGATCAAAAGGTTAGGGAAACCGGCCAAAGCGAAAGCTGCGGCCACGACGGAATCCTCAGCCCCCTCATCCTCGACAAACTCATCCAGTACAGTGGCCGCGGCCACTTCCTCTAATACCTCTCAGCCAAAGACGTCCCAGGCAGACGTGGCAAAGTTGATGGAGATGGTAAAAAAGCAGCAGGAGACCATCGAGGCTCTCAAAGCGGCTTTTTACATCAGGGGTCGTGTATAGCTGCGACCGGCCCCTCAATTACAGACTTTGACTCGGCTCCTTGTTCTTGTAATATATGTCTTAGGACTCGCCTCGTTTCGGACTCAAATTCTGTAATTCCTACGTACCCAGTGACTGCCTGTAAGTTAGATAGTAGTGATGTTTCAGTTTCGTTGTCTTCTGTTTCTACATCTACATCTGCCTCCGAGATGAACTTTATTTCCAGTTCCTACTCTAAAATAGCTCCTCAGCCAGTCCTAAGGACATCGGTTTTGAGTGTAGCCGTGCCGCAAGTGATGAATTCTGATGCAGCACTTTCCTCTTCTTTTATTATTCCCGAAACAAAAGATAAAAAATCACATTTCCATATTAGTGTCTATTTATCCAGACGTCATCGTACTGTAAAAGTAGCAGCAATGGTAGATTCCAGAGCAACCTCGTTGTTCCTGGACAAAAAGTATGCTGACCGCCACAAAATGTTGCAGATTCCTCTTGAGAGTCCCATCCTCCTCTATAATATAGACGGAACTCTCAATGAAGCCGGTAGCATCACCCACAAAGTTAGACTTAATCTCAAAGTCGGCCCAACGGAAGAAAAGTATGACTTCTATGTCACTTCCCTCAGACCAGAAAACGTCATTTTGGGGCTGCCTTGGCTAAGAAATTGGAATCCGCAAATAGACTGGCAGGAAGGCACAATGCGTCTCAACTCCGCCGCTGAAATAGCGCCTGAGGAGCATGAGATAGAGGTGACGTGCATTATGGCGAACCGTATGGAATGCCGCCATCTCCTTGCGGAGAAAGTGTTGGACACGGTCCATGACGAGGTCTTCTGCTTAGCAGGCTTTACGTACTCCCAGCAGATCGCTGAGAAAGCCATTAATGCTAAACCTAAGAAGACTTTCGAAGAAATGATACCCCCACACTACCGTGACTTCGCAAAAGTATTCTCCGAGGAAGAATCCCAGAGGCTCCCAGAGCATCAACCATGGGATCATGCTATAGACCTGGAACCAGATGCAGTCAAGCACTGGAAGGTCAAAACGTATCCTATGTCACCTGCAGAACAAGTGGAACTAGATAAGTTCTTAGACGAACATATTAGTAAAGGATACCTGGTCCCATCTAAGTCCCCGATGGCCTCCCCAGTATTCTTTATCAAGAAGAAAGATGGA
>JAKELG010000736.1:0-14118 GCA_021527035.1 Lactarius vividus | reverse complement strand
GTCCCAATCTTGTATCCGCCCGGTGTATTCCTTCTCTTGCTTAGAGAGGGAGGGGAGGGCGAATTTCGAGTGAACTCCTCGAGGATACTGAGCCTTGGCTAGACGAGCTTTGGCTTTGCCTTTCGGAGCCACTGTCTTCTTGGATCGGGACGGGGGCGTGAGAGTACTGGGACTATTTCCTCGCGAAAGATGATGAGGTCTGCGACCGTGAATTCGGTTCCGGGGATTTGCGTGGGTCCCAGGATACTCGTTTTCAAGTATTTGGCGCACACCAGGGAAGAAGTAAAGAGCCTGAACTATGGATTCGGCTGTGGTGCGAGGGGGTGCTTCTACTTGGAAGCCTTCGTACCACTCGTCGTTTACTAGAGTTGCGGATGAAGCCGCTGAGAAGTGCCCGACGGTCGGGGAGGAGGAGAGTGTTGAAGAAGGTGTAGGGGATGAGGGGCGTGAACGCGGCTCCTCAAGGACTTGAAGCGATGCTGTAGCAGAGGCTTCTGGTGACAACTGAGTAGGGGGTGAAAGGGCTTGTCTCCTCCTAAAGAGACGACGTAGGCGGGCACGAGTGTTTGCAAAGAAACGAGGCAGGGTGAAAGATAAAGGTGGTGTTAAGAGACGTCGGGATACGACGACCGCGAAGCGCTAAGTCGAAGATGAATGGAGAGTCGGATCAAGCAAGACCAATACACAGTGATGTTTCACACTGCGCGAGGCTGCGGCGATAACCGAACACTCAGGAATTATGATATGGGAAGTGTAGAGCCACAAGGCTGTCTGCCGCAGTCTCCTCGACCTGTTGGCTGCCTCTCACGCCGGAGCGCTCTCAAACTTTTCTGTTTACTTCGCGTACAGCTGTCGCAGGCTATGCCTGGCTGGCTCGAAGTCGAATTGCAGCTTATCTGGCGTGGTGACCAGTTCTGCAACCCGTGCCCAGAGCAGTCTACTGTGACCAGATAGACCCAATAAAGGCAAGCACACTGTATGCCGGTTTTACGGACACTACAAATGTACCACAACTGCACAGATTCTGCTTACAAAGGTCCACAGGCAAAGAGTGAGGTGGATAACACTAAGGACTGGTGGACGTCTACCACCTAGAGAAGGGATCAAATGACTGGTGAGCGAAGAAGGGCTCAAGAGTGTGAAGCAACTTGTCCTAATGTAGCGGTATGACTATCAGCTACGCCAAGTCAAGTGAAATTGGAGGGAACTGTCAAGGGCGAAGACTCAACGTCGGCGCGGAGATAAATCACGCGCTATAACCTACGGACGGCGTGGAGCGTATGTCAGCGTAAGACCTTTATACAAGGTCTGAGACAAAGTGTCACACGACGGCAGACTGAGTGGAGAACCAAGAGGACAAGTTAGATTGGACAGAGGTAAGGAAGTACAATGAATGCGCACCTGAGTGGAGAACCAAGAGGACAAGTTGGTTCCACTCAGGACGCTACAGGCAAGCTTAAGTATCTACTGCGGCTGAGATTAAGTCGGAGCTTGAACACTGTTACTAAGTGTAAAGTAAGTAGTTATGACTAAAGAGCTGACGCGTCGTGTCTATTAATAGCCTTATCTTTAGTGCTGACTGATGCACTGTCATCAAGGCTGACTACGTATGACGTGTCGCTGAGTAAAACCTAATACAGCGCGTAATACATGCCTACTAAGCGTAATCTAGAGCGTACTAGAAGGTTCTATCCTTATCTACCAATCAGAGAGTCTGTCCGTATATAGAATGTGACCTAAAAGGGGTATCCCGTATAAGGGAGTACTTTCCCATGGTCACGTGATCAAAAAGTGCACGGTATTTCACGTGACTAACTAGAGAACGTGATGGCAAGTCACGTGATCCACAAAAGGCGGAAATGAACGCGTCCGTGACAGTCTGGGTGGTCTGGTCCTATTGCTCGGAATAGAGCTGCATCGTCGGCCGTCATTCGGTGTCCGGTATTGGGATTGATGGGGTTGAGGATGGCTTCTGCTTCTTCTCTGATGCGATGTACTTCCTCCATTGCTTGTGTTTCGGTTGCTGTGGCCATGGGGCTTCGGATGTGAATTTCCTCTGGGACTGTGATGTGTAATGACTCAGCTATGTGGGCTAGTAGACTTGAGTCGTCTCCGGTTCCTGGTCGTACTTCGCTTTCCGTTGCGGTGTGTTCTTCTATTGGTTCTTCGTGGCTTGATTCTGAGGGTGCTTGTTCCCTTGGTTGTTCTTCTTCGCTCTCGTCGCTGCTGTCTCCGTCGAGTGATCCCCAATCGTCTCCGTGAAGTTCTCTTGAGTCGATGTCGCAACGGTAGTGCCTTCCTGCTGGTCTGACGACGTCCCACCGATTGTCTATTGGATTCCACGTAATTTCCGTCCAGCAGAAGTTAGAGTAGTTAAACTCAACTGGTCGATATCTGACGGCTTCTCCTGGGAAGTCGACGAAGTATCCAGTGTCTCCTCTGTATTCTCTCCACCTGGCTGCGCCTAGGAATCGTCGTGGTACTGATCTTTCTCCTCTTGTCTCAAGGGTATAGGTCCTGAAGTTTCTCCACTGGTCTCTTGTGGTGAACACCACAGTGGTTATCTTGGTCTTAATGTAACGCTACCACAGCGCCTTAGTTTGACTTGAACTCGTATGAAGGCGTTCACGACTTAGCTGATCGGCGACCAGTTTGTAAGGTTTCAACAAGTCCGTAGAATACGGCTAGGGCGATCCACAATGCCCGTCCTAGCAATACTAAGGCAACTCCGACTTGACGTGTCGAAAGGGCCAGGGTCCTAGACTCGTAGGTCAGGACTTAGAAGGGTCGTTCCCTCTTAAGAGTAAGAAGGCTTTGAAGTCCCCTTGTAGACGAGTGAGAGTAGTGGTATTGAGAAGAAGACCAAGATGGCGTATCTTGGTCTTTACTACCCACTATTTATACATATTGCAGAGGTAGCTTTGAAGCTCCTCTTCAAGACAACTACTACTAGCGATAATAGCTCGAACCCTACTATCGCTATCCTAGTAATGAGTCATGGTAACTATCACATGTTACCGCGACTCCTGCTGACTGATGGTGAGTCCATGACTAATCTATGCTTACTATTGTAGTCATAACCGTATAGTAAGCGTTCACTTCATCCTTCGTGTCGTAATATGAGTCCATCGAGCTCGAACCGTGACACTTTGCCACACACGCCAAACCCCTTAACAAACTTACGAGAAAGGACACAGAATGGAGATGGACAGACGAAGAAGACGAAGCTTTCAAGAAGCTCAAGTCGTTGGTAATGGAAGAGCCAGTGCTAGCTCACCCAAAACTAGACGACCCATTCGAATTAGAAGTGGACGCGTCAGGATTCGCAACTGGAGCAGTGCTACTCCAGAAGAAGGAAGACGGCAAAAAACACCCCCTCTGTAACGTTACCACAGGAATGTTATGTGCGACGTGCACGTCACTAAGTCACTCAGGCCAAGGTAACAGGATGTGAGTTGGTCTGTTAGGACCGAGTTCGATGATGAATAAGCACCACACGGTCTCCTCAGACACGTAGGTGATAATCGGGAGTTCTGGGGTTCAAGCGAAAAGGCGAACCAAAGTCGTGCTCAAGCGAAACAGCGAGCGGAAGTCGTTCGTGGATTGACAACGATGTGGTATTACACAAGAAGTCAAGTCTACCGTACAAGCTAGGTAGCGTGTGACTTATATACTAGTACAGGATGTTTGTATGCAACAAACATATGGCGCGATACGTGGAGTCCTAAGTAAAAGTAGAACAAAGGCGATACTATAGTAGGAAACATGGCGATTGCGCGGGGTCATGTGAGAGTCAGCTGAGACCGGAGCGCCGTGAACTTTGATATACAAGGAAGGGGGCATAAGGGCGTATCGTGCGACGAAGGGATCATGGGAAACAGTTGGGCGCGTGATGAGTTAGGGGTGTAACAAGGTGGGGTATGGGAATAAGAAGTGAGGAACGGAAGCGTCCATGGGAAAGAGGAAAGGAAAGTCGTAACATTACCCCCCTGCTAGACCTGAAGTCGCCACGACTTCAGTCACTACCGACATAGTTGTATACGTCAGCACTGGGGTCGTTAGTCTCGTCATCCCAGTCGTCCACCGGGCACACATGTCGACGCAGGAACAAATACCTGCTGCGCTCCCCACACCTCCTACACGCCTCATACTGTGGGCACTCAATCTCGTCATGCCGCGCGTCAAACCTCAGACACTTCCCGCACCAGCAGGGGCGCTCAGAGGGCTCCTCAAACGCCGGGGTGATGGGCGCGAGGTGGTGGATGAGGCAGTTCTCGGAAGCGTGAGCCCGGCTTGCGCACCACACACAGACACCGGTTGGCAGTCTGTTGGGGCACTCACCCATCTTGTGTCCACGCTTCTTGCACAAGTAACACTTGCGCCGTTTCTGAGTCCGGCTGGGTCCGTCTACAAGACATGGCATCTCGACAGGTCCTCCGGGGCGCGGCACGAGCGGAAGTTCCGGGAAGTAGTAGCGAGGGCGCGTGGGACGAGTGGTGAGTTCTACAAATTTATTGGTGATGAGGGGGATAGCGCTGGCATACTGCATGCGCTTCGTGATGCCCTGGAGCTTTGCGTCTAGGTGAAACTGGTCCCTCACCGCTTCTTGCTCCAGACGCCGTAGGTCCACCTGCCGCGCATCCAAGGCTATCTTATCCCCGAGGCACTGCTGCAATCTCGCTACCTCCGCCGACAGGCGGGGGTTCTTGAGCTCGCTCAACACCTCGTTAATTGTGACAGAACGTGGATCTTGTGGGCTAAAAACCGCCAGCTGATGAGGAGAAATGACTGGGTGCATGGCTGATGGTCGGGGTGTCGACAGATAGACTTCCTGGCAGTAACAGGGTTTCCCCCTTCCCAGAGTCCCGACAATTTCCCGATAGTCACGGCGGTAGTAAATATACTTTGCCAGGACTTTCGTGACGTCGTCCTCTAGTGGGAGCATAAGAGGGAAGAAAAATGGTGTGTCGGGGGCGTTGAGAAAGAACGGGAGGCTGGGGTCGTCCGACTCCTCATCGTCCCCTTCGTCAATCGGTTCCTCGTTGTCATCTAAAGATGCGAGCCGAGGATCCGGTCGTACTTGACGAGGGGAGACGGCAGGTGTCAACGAGTAGGGATGTGGAAGTTCAGATGCCAGCTGTGACATGGGGACAACGGGCGTAACGCCAGGGGGTGCCTCCAGAAGGGGGGCTACTGCAGGTTCGAGTGGGGGAGGGGATGATGGTGGAGGTGTTGGGCTCGTGGGGGAGACGTTGAGTGCTAAGGCGAGAACCGGAGTCGGTGGTCGTGAAGGGAGAGCTGAATATGGTGTTCGAGATACGAAGGGAGTTGGAATCCCCTCAGACTGCGAGGGGACTGTGAGTCGTTCAAGGATGAGAGCTGATGGTGGGCGGGGTTGGTCGTTGGCTGGGGCAGTAGTAGAAGTGGGAGTCGTCATGATGAGTGATGAGGTTTTGTCCTTCGTTCGCTTGGTTTTTATAACTTTTGTCCTACTCCATCAGCGGTGGGGTTGCAGCGATAGAAGTCGGCGATTATGTTGGGCGCATGTTTGACGTGGTCAGCTGGCTCCCAGGAGCTATCGCTCATGGGAAAACCCTTCCACTTGACTAGGAATTGTAACTTGCCCCCACGTCCGTGGAGTTGCGACCCCATGATCTGCTCCACTTTGAATTCTTCTTCTCCGTCCACGAGGTCAGGGGGAGGGCGTGAGAAGTTCTCCCCATGCAGCTCCGTCTCCTTATATGGTGTGAGGAGGTTCGCATGGAACACTGGGTGTATCTTCCATGTGGCCGGTAACTCCAACTCGTACGTCACTGCCGATAAGACCTTCTTAATTCGGAAGGGGCCGTGGCGTTTGGGGGCCAGCTTCGCGGTGGGGTAGAAGGTTTTCAAATTCGTTCCTTCCAGCCAGACCTGGGCTCCTTCGGCGTAGGGGATAAAGCGGCTTCTTCCCTTCTTCGCCATGAGTCCTTGCGCGTGCTTGATGCAATCTTGCGCATGCTGCCGCCTTGTGGTCATTTCGTCTAGGTGTTGGTCAACCGATGGTACGGGGGTGGGTTTTGAAACCCAAGTGGTTCATGGTTCCCATCCCATAATGAGTGAGAATGGGGAGTGCTTTGTTGTAGCGTTCGGCCAAGAATTGTGCGCAAACTGTGCCACTGGGAGCGCTTCCGCCCAGTTATCCTGCTGCACGTTGCTCCAGTGGCGCAGATATTGTTCCAACCATTGGTTGGTGCGTTCTGATTGGCCATCTGTTTGGGGATGATATGCGGATGAAATGTTTTGTCGTATTCCGAGCGTGCTGCACAATCCTTTCATGAATGCGGATGTGAATCGTGGGTCTCGGTCCGTGATGAGTTTGCGTGGTATTCCATAGTGTGGGTAGACGTGTTGGAGGTATAGTCGAGCTACTCCCTCGGCGGTGATGGTTTCATGGCAGGGTATAAAGATCGCAGCTTTTGAACAGTCATGGTCGGTGATCGTAAGGATGGAGTCAAATCCTTGAGATGGAGGTAGTTTGGTAATAAAATCCATTGAAATGACTTCAAATGGTTCTGCTTCCGGGTTGGTGGATATGGGGAATAAGTGGGGTTTTTGTCGGTGGGGGTTAATTTTGTTGGCCTGACATACGGCACATCCTTTGACATACTCTTCGACATCTTCTCGTATAGTGGGCCACCAATAGTCACATTGTACTAGTTCGCGTGTGTTGGCAATTCCAGGGTGGCCCATGCTTGGAGAGTCGTGAAATAGAGTGATTACCCCCCGCTTAAGATCGTTGTCCCTGACAACGACCAATGCGTTGTCTTTCCACCACAGCCCATCGTGCTGTTTGAGGTTGTGGTGTTCGGCCCATCGTGCTGCTTCTTCCTTGCCAGCGTTCTGAGCCACCCGGGACCAAATATCCATATCACATATTGACATTTGGGTGGCTCGAATGAACCTTTCCACTGGTAGGACGATGACGTTGGTGTTGTCCCCTTCGCCGGACTCGTAGTCCGACTGCCTGGACAGGGCGTCTGCGCGCGCGTTTTTTGTTCCGGCTACGTGTCTCAGAATAAAATCGTACTCTGACAACTCTAGGAACTCGCGCATGATCCTTCGGTTGATCTTTCAGGGTTCCTTCCAATATTGGAGGTTGGCGTGGTCGGTGTGGATAATGACTTTATGAGGGGATCCTACGAGGTATGTTCTCCACGCTCGTAGTGCCTTGACCACGGCTAGTAACTCCCGGTCATAGATGTCATAGTTTCGTTCTGTCTCTGTAAATGACTTGGAGTGGAATGCTACGGGGTGGAACTTTTTGTTGGGGCCTAGCTGATTCAGCACTGCTCCGACCACGACATTTGACGCGTCAACCTCTAATTCGAACGGCTTGGTGAGGTCTGGAAATAGGAGTACTGGTTCTTCGCATATGCGCCTTTTGATGTCTTCAAAGGCGTTCTGCTGTGTGTCACCCCAGTGCCATGGGATCTCCTTCTTTGTTAGGTCGTGAAGAGGTCGGGCAAGTTGGGAGAATCCTCGTATGAATCTCCAGTAGAAGTTGCAGAATCCTAAGAACGCGCGAACTTCTTTGAGACTTTTTGGGGGTTGCCATTCCCGGATTCCTTGGACCTTAACGGGGTCCATCCGTAACCGCCCGTGACCAATAATGAGGCCCAAGTACTCTGTCTCGTAGACTTCGAACTCGCACTTCTCCGGTTTCACATAGAGGTCGTGTTCTTCGCAAAGTCGTAGTACTTCGTGGAGGACTTTCCGATGATGTTGTTTGTTGTCTGCGGTGGCGACAAGGATATCGTCCATGTAGATAACGACCTCATTGGTTAGGATGAGGTCGCGGAATATGGTATCCATCATTGTTTGGAAGGTGGATGGGGAGTTGGTGAGGCCGAAGAACATGATGCGTGGTTTGAACAGCCCTTGGTTGGTTTTGAACGCCGCTTTCCATTCATCTCCTTCCTGAATGCGAACGTTATTGTACCCCCATCGGATGTCTAATTTCGAGTATAGTCACGCAACTCTAATGCGGTCGACGAGTTCGGGGATGAGGGGCAGGGGGTAGTGGTTTCTTATAGTGAGTTTGTTGAGACGTCGATAGTCTTGGACCGGGCGTAACTTTCCGTCCTTTTTCTTGATAAAGAAGAAGGGTGATGCGTAGGCGGATTTTGAAGGGCGGATGTATCCCTTCTCAAGTTGTTCATTCAGGAAGGCCGTAAGTGCCTCTCCTTCGTTGGCAGTGAGTGGGTACACTTTTGCAATCGAGCGCAGTAGGCGCGTCGGGGAGTAGTTCGATGGCGTGGTCCCATACACGAGATGGGGGGAACCGATATGACGCCTCTTCGCTGAACACCTTGCGATGTGTCCAGTATTCTGGAGGAACCATTTCCTCGAATGTTCGGGTCTGTTTCTTAGCCGCTTCCTGCTGGGCGAGTTCTGATGTGGTGGTCGTTTTTTGCAGGAAGGTGATGTTCGGCTCCAATTCTTCGTTCACAACCTGCTCCCATGCCTCCTCGTCGAGCTCGTATGCCTGTAGGGCCCTGATAGCAGCCTCCAATGGCATGGCGTCGCTCTGAAGGTTCAGGCTGGAGATTATGACCGGTTGGAAGTTTTCGTTCAGTGTGGCATTTCTCCACTCTATCTCAGGCTCGAAGGCTGAGAACCAGGGGTAGCCCAGGATCGCTTCGTCCTTTCCTAGGTTGGTCACCAGGAAACGAAGTGTCTTCGTGCGCTCACCTGTCCGCACCGCCAAATCGGTGTATTGGGTTATTGCGCCATCTCGGTTGTACGTTCCGTCAACGTTCCATATGGTGATGGGAGCGGAGACGGGCCGGGTTCTGAGGTGCGTTCGTTTGAGCAGTTCCGCACAAATAAAGTTGTCGGTTGCTCCAGAGTCCAATAGGACCTGTCGTTCGGCCGTCGCGTTTGCAGATTTGAAAAGGACTGGGATTCGCATAGATCGATATCTGCTATAATACACGTGTAGCGCCTTTGCCCAGGCCGATGGGTTCAGGCATTCAGAAAATCCTTTCCTCCAAAAAGCTTCTCCACCAAGAGGTCCCGCACCTCTTTTGGCTGAGCGGCCAGCGCTGCAATCTGAGCGTCAGCCGCTTCATCATTCGACAGTACACGGTTTGCTGATATGGCGACTCAAGTAACGAGGGGGGGAGACAATACTGCGGGGGTAGAGGGGACGGGAGGAGGCGCTCCTCCGTCGTTTGTGGTTTGAGCAGCGCGAGTGCCTTTTTGTGGGCAATTACGCGACACATGACCCTTTTCTCCGCATCGGAAACATCTCCCCTCCGCGACCATCCTTTGCTTCTCAGCGTCTGTGAGGGTAGCACGGGCTCTAGTGCGGCTAATATCCATGGTGTTTGGGTCACGCGCCTTGTTAAGGGCTTGGACCCACTGGTCTCGGGTGTGACCTCCTCGTTTTTCGCTTTGTCGGTTGCGCGTGAGGCGGGGCTTCAGCATAAGGTACTCAGCTTGCTGAAGTCTTGCCGCCGCTTTCCACTGATCCCATGTAACTGGGTGCTGGAAGCGTATGGCGTTAATTACGAGGTTGTCGGGGAGTCCCACTTGGAATTTTTCGATGACATTGGCTTCGTCTGGGTTATAGCTGGCTTTTGTTGTGAGGTTCTGGAACTTTGCGATGTACGTGTCGATGTCTTCGCCAATCATCTTCAATTTGTCGATCTCTTGGCGCGCTCTGGTTCGTTCAGTGGTGTCTGTGTAGGCGTTCGTGAACCGGTTGATGACCGTGTTCCATAGGTTTTCTTCGTTGTGCAGTACCCCTCCTGCTATCTGTGTGTCCAGCCACGCGGTCTGCTCATCTACCCAATCGTCTACCAGATGCCCCCTCATGTATGAGAGGAAGGTCATGGTTCGCGAATATGGTATTGTGAGCTGGTCCACAGTTGGATTCATTCCTCGATAAATTCGAAAGGATCAAAGAAAGTTTCGACTCTCCTCTCGATTTCCATCGAAGATGGGTGGTGGGTTGCCCCCAAGTTTGCCCCCTCCCGGTGCTGGTATTGCCCCGGCTGGGCCCACGGGGAGCGCACCTCCGCCTGGGGCGCCACCTCCTGGGGCACCTCCACCTGGACCACCTCCACTGCCACCAGGGGCACCGCCGCCCGGTGGGCCTCCACCGCTACCATGTATGCCTCCACTAGGTCCAGCAGTTGGGCCACTGCTCGGCCCTGTCGTCAGTTGGGTACTAGAGCTATGAGGCGCTCCGCTCGTCTGAGCAGTCGGTCGACCTCCTGTAGCATGTGTTCCTCCACCGCCCGAGCCAGAGGCTCCCGTGGTAGTAAGGCTGGTGGCGACCTGAGTGTTGGTGGCCATCGCTGGCTGTACTGGAGTGAGGGTGGTTGATTCGTCTGGGTCGACGTTGATTCCGGTAATGTTGGTTGACCCGAGGGGTCCTGCGCCGAATTGTGGAGGGACAGCTTTGTAGGCGTACCACCGTCCTTGCTTTGGATCGTAGTCGATGTAAGCCCAAAGGCGAAGGTCGTCAAAGTAGTGAACTTGGTGATATTCCTGGTTTTTTGCGTCAAAGATGAAGTACCCCTCTTGGTTATGGATCTCTTCCCAGATTACTGCACCCTTTTCGTGGCTGGAGAGTTCATCAGTGGAATACCGATCGATGTACTGCGGCTGAAATTTCGTGCGACTCCTACTAGTCGCCAGGGTTGCGAGAGACTTGACTTAATGTAACGTTACCACAGGAACGTTATGTGCGACGTGCACGTCACTAAGTCACTCAGGCCGAGGTAACGGGATGTGAGTTGGTCTGTTAGGACCGAGTTCGATGATGAATAAGCACCACACGGTCTCCTCAGACACGTAGGTGATAATCGGGAGTTCTGGGGTTCAAGCGAAAAGGCGAACCAAAGTCGTGCTCAAGCGAAACAGCGAGCGGAAGTCGTTCGTGGATTGACAACGATGTGGTATTACACAAGAAGTCAAGTCTACCATACGAGCTAGGTAGCGTGCGACTTATATACTAGTACAGGATGTTTGTATGCAACAAACATGTTACGTTTGGCCCTCCGGTACGCGCCACTACGCCACCACGTGATCCAGAAAATCCGTCCCCCGTGAAGTTTGTCGCTTGGAGTCCCGCAAGAGATCCGCTAGATGCCGATGCGCAAGCAGCCGAAGAAGCCGAGGCCAGGGAACGCCTCTGGAAGTTTCACCAAAGTCGCGCCTTGCACCTGCGCGCAGCTATACTGGCCACCCAGTATATGTTCCCACAAGACCCACCTCAAAGACCGGAAGATTAGCGCCGGTGACATCATGACCCGTCACGTGACCCTGGCACGTGACCTGGCTAGAATGCACCAGAAGAGTCCAGATGAGCTTGTGCCTGGATTAGAACATGTGTTATCGATTGTGCCTGGTTTGTGATCCGCTACGGTATTTGTATTGACTTTCCCGTGCCTCGTCCCTGTGGCTTGATGCGCCCATGGACTGTATGTTTCAGCCACCATCAGTGGCGTTGGACAGGTGTTTCCCGCAGTTCCGCAGTTTCCGCAGCACTCATGTGATAGTTGTATTAGGGTTTCAGCTGAGTTCCAATAGCTCTCCCTACGAGTATAAGTAGCACGTAGAAGCGACCTTAGACGGGAGCTTTGACTTCTTGTATCTTCCGTACAACCTAGTCCGAGTAGTTCCCCAGTCCCCTTTGCTCTCAATCCACCTTCTCTTCTCTCTGCCCTACGTGCCCTCGGAGTTAGTCCAGCATTACAGCGGCGTCGTACCCTACGCAGACCTCGGAGTCAGCCCCTCTGTCACAGCGGTGTTCCCCTCTTCCCTTCCTATCACGTGACCGATTGATTGAGCGTGCTAGCTCAGCGCACACGAGCGAAGTCATTCATTTCTTCTATCTCTTCGTTGCTATCCGAGTCCTCCAGATCGTCCGCTTCGGACTTATCATCGACGAACAAGAACGACAGCAGGCGCTAGCTCAAGCGACAGAACAAGAGCGAGTCAACACTTAGGTCGTTAGGAATTCCTTGGAAACCGGTCGAGTGCGATCTCCCGAAGTGCGCCCTACGGAGCGTAACAAAACATATGGCGCGATACGTGGAGTCCTAAGTAAAAGTAGAACAAAGGCGATACTATAGTAGGAAACATGGCGATTGCGTGGGGTCATGTGAGAGTCAGCTGAGACCGGAGCGCCGTGAACTTTGATATACAAGGAAGGGGGCATAAGGGCGTATCATGCGACGAAGGGATCATGGGAAACAGTTGGGCGCGTGATGAGTTAGGGGCGTAACAAGGTGGGGTATGGGAATAAGAAGTGAGGAACGGAAGCGTCCATGGGAAAGAGGAAAGGAAAGTCGTAACACCCTCGGATATTACTCAGCCACCCTGAATGAAGCCGAGAGAAACTACGACATCTACGACCTGGAACTCCTCGCCATCGTCAAGGCACTTAGGCATTGGAGACCGTTACTAGCCGGATCCCCACACAAGATCAAAATCTACTCGGACCACATGAATCTCCAGTACTGGAAACTCCCGCAAAAGATAAGCCAGAGAGTAGCCCGGGAAGTACTCGAACTGATGGAATATAACTTTGAAATTCACCACATCCCAGGGAAGAAAAACGGCAGGGTGGATGCACTGTCATGAAGACTGGACTACGATCAAGGAGAAAAAGACAACGAAAATGTCATAGTCCTGCCCGAAGATGTATTCGCAAGGGTTACAACCGTACAAGCCGCCCAACAACCACCGCAAACCGAAATCACCCTCCACTACTGGGTAGATCCACACCAACTGAAACACATCGACAGAGCGTGGTATAAACAAGGGAAGTACGTCATCACGGGGTCGCTAAACGAAAAACGAGAACTCATAGCCACCCATCACAATCCGCCGGTACACGGACATCCCGGAATCGCAAAAACCACACGACTGGTAGAACGACGATACTGGTGGCTGGAGTTGAAACTGGACGTGAGGAACTACGTTCAGGGATGCGCCGAATGTCAGAGACACAAAGTCAACACACGCCCGACAAAGGCCCCATTGATGCCTATAACCCCCAAGGAAGATGCGTTACCATTTGAGACTATAGCCCTTGACTTCATCACTAAGCTCCCTACGTCGCAAGGTTACGACTCCATCCTTACCGTAACAGATCATGATTGCACCAAAGCGTCCATATTCATACCCTGCAACGAAGAGGTCTCGGCCGAAGAAACCGTGGGACTTTATGCGACCCATGTCTTCAAACGATTTGGACTCCCGTCAAAGATCATCAGTGACAGAGACCCTCGCTTTGCATCAAAGTTCACAAGGGAACTCTGCAAAATACTGGAGATCAAACAGAATATCTCTACAGCGTACCATCCCCGAACAGACAGACAGTCGGAAAGGACAAATCAATGGCTAGAACAATATCTCCGATTCTGGACTAATGAGCGACAAGACAACTGGGCGGTGTTTCTACCCATAGCAGAATTCGCTCACAATAACTGGCCCCACGAGGCAACAAGGAAGTCCCCATTCTCGCTCCTCATGGGATACGATCCACGCACTGATTGGCTCGATAAACCCTCTCCAATCCCACAGGTCACCACGAGGCTGGAGCAATTCCGGGAAGCCCGAAGAGAAGCCCACGAGCTCATCAAAAAGGCACAGCTCATGTGGGTCAAACACCAAACCACCCCGAAATTCCGACTCGGAGATTATGTATGGTTGGAAGGACGCCATCTGAGAACCAATCAGCCAACCCCCAAACTAGCGGCTAGAAGACATGGACCCTTCAAGATTACATGAGTTCTTTCACCGGTAAACTACCAACTGGAACTTCCCACACAGTGGAACATCCACCCCATATTCCACATCGATCTTCTCACACCCTATTGTGAAACACTCATGCATGGGGAAAACTTCCAGCGCCCAGCACCCGATTTGGTAGAAGGAGAAGAAGAATACGAGGTCGAGAAGATTCTAGACCATCGGCTTTTCAGCAGAAGGAAATGTTTGCAGTACCTGATCAAATGGAAGGGGTACCCCGACTCGGAGAACCAGTGGGTCGATAAGGATGATGTATTCGCAGACGAGGCCATAGCTGAGTATCAATCATTAAATCCCCGATACGAA
>JAKELG010000735.1:0-14140 GCA_021527035.1 Lactarius vividus | reverse complement strand
AGTATCTTTCCACAGCTTTGATCGTTCGGCTGATTCCCGGGTGTCCGTATACCGGAGGGTCGTGATGGTTCTTGATGAGTTCCCTTTTTTCTAGGAGTCCTCCCGTGACTACTCGGCGTCCGTCTTTGTACCAGGTTCCTCGATTTTCTTCAGTCCGTTCGGATCTATCCAGGGGCGGAGTTTGCGTTCGTCTTGGGCATATATCGGATTCGCCTTTTCCATTTTCTTGTACTGAGATAGTGGCGTTGATGCGGAGGGGGTCTTCCGTGGCATCTATTGCTGCGGCCCTGACGAAGATTTCATCTGGTAATACGGTCACCTGGTCGTTGTCGCCTTCTCCCTGGTCGTAGTCCGGGCGTCTAGATAGGGCGTCGGCTCTTCCGTTTGCCGTTCCTTTGATATGGTGAATCTCGATGTCATACTCAGAGAGTTCTAGTACTTCCCGGGCTACTCGGCGGCTTATCTTTTGCGGGGAGCGCCAGTATTGGAGGTTCATGTGGTCTGAGAACACTTTGATCTTGTGTGGGGATCCTGCTAGATAATGTCGCCAGTTTCTGAGTGCCTTGACGATCGCCAGTAATTCCAGGTCGTAGATGTCATAATTTCTTTCCGCTGCGCTGAGGGTGTTGGAGTAGTAGGCTATGGGGTGTCTTTTGCCGTCTTCTTTGCGTTGGAGTAGTACTGCTCCCACTGCGAATCCCGAGGCGTCTACCTCCAGTTCGAATTGATCTTCAGTTCGGCGTGTGCCAATACTGGTTCTTCTGTGACGAGCTTCTTGATCTTATCAAACGCCTCTTGTTCCGCGGTTGTCCATGTCCACTCGGTGTCTTTGCGCGTCAGTTTGTTGAGGGGTCGTGCGTGCGTGGCAAATTTCGAATGAAGGCGCGGTAAAAGTTGCAGAAGCCTAGGAACGATCGCACCTTGTTTGAAGTTTTTGGGGGGTGGCCAGTCTTTGATGCCCGAAATTTTGATGGGGTCCATGCGTGTCACCCCCTTTTCAATGATTACCCCCAGGTAATCGATGCTTGGAGCGTGGAAGATGCATTTTTCCGGTTTGAGGAATAGATCGTTTTCTTCTAGGAGATCTAGTATGTCGTGTACCGCGTCGATGTGTGCCTGTTCCGTTGACCGAGTTGCTATACCTATGTCGTCCATGTAGACCCTGATGATCGTTCCCTTTGTCTCGTGATACGCAATGAGGTCTTTACAGATTTCGTTCATCATGGTTTGGAAGGTTGCCGGGGAGTTTGTTAGTCCGAAAAACATTACCGTTGGTTCAAAGAGTCCGTATTTCGTTTTGAACGCCGCTTTTTCCTGGTCTCCCTCTTTGATCCTAACGTTATTGTATCCCCAGCGGATATCCAGTTTAGTGAATATGAACGCTCCGCTTAGGTCGGCGATGAGTTCTGGGATAAGTGGAAGAGGGTATTGGATTGCGTATGGTCCAGTTGTTGATATTCCGGTAGTCCTGTACGGGGCGTAGTTTTCCGTCCTTCTTTTTAATGAAGAAGAATGATGATGCGTACGGGGATTTGGAGGGTCTGATGTACCCTTTTGCCAGCTGTTCGTCGATCCATTCCCTGAGTGTTACAGTCTTCTGCCTGGCTCATAGGATAGACCTTGCAGTCAATGGTATCCGGTGCGTTTGGTTTGAAGTCGATCGCGTGATCCCATGGCTTTGACAATGGGAATCGGTTCGACTCTTCTTCGCTGAAGATCTTGACGTGTCTTTGATATTCTTCCGGTACCGCTTTTACTTCCGTGTATTGTTTTGCTTCGATGGCCATTTCGGTTGACATGGTCGCCCTCAGGCGGGTGTCCTCGAGGTCGCATTCCCTTTTTAGTTGTGCTTCGATCTTTTGCTTATTTGGCAGCAGCAATTTTTCTAGCACCAATCTGGCGATTACCGGATCTATCCAAAGTTTCGTGGGATTGATCGTGCGAAGGACAACTGGGTACTCAGCTTCGTTTAGGGTGGCCGTGGCCCACTGGATGTTTGGTTGGAATGTTGCCAGCCACGGGTAGCCCAGTATAATGTCTTCTCCTCCTACGTCGGTGACTAGGAATCGCATCTCCTTCTTTACTCCTTGGTCTGTACTTCTAGGTCCACGCAGTGGGTGATTTTGCCCCCTTTGTTGTGTGTACCGTCGATATTCCAGATCTTTCGATGCCGATCTAATTCTTTGAGGCCTAGCCTCATTCGTTTGACGAAATCCGGATGTATGAAGTTGTTAGTGGCTCCGGAGTCCACTAGTGCTCGTTTATCGGCCATGGCGTAACTTGCGCGCAATGAAACTGGAACATGCATAGATTGATAGCGCGTTATGAACACAGAGTTACACCGTAATGCCCTCACCCAGGCCGTCGGGTTCAGGCGCTTTGAAAATCCTCTCGCCCCAGTAAGTCCCGAACTACCAAGTCTCTGGCTTCATCGTCAAGGTTTCGGACCCCATTTATCCAGCTGGTCGCCCGTTCTTGAGGCGTATCAGTGGTGGCGCGGGCGCCTCGGCTACTGCCGTTATCGTCCTCGAGTTGGATGAGGGGTTCTTCCATGACGCTTTGGACTTCTTCTATAAAGGCTCCTCGTCCCTGACGGGGTTGCCAGTTTGTGTTGGCGCGTGGGCGACGCGGTTGGCGGCAATCCCTTTGGAAATGTCCTGCCTTGCCGCAGTTGTAGCAGAGAAGGTTCTTCTTATCGATGATTCCTTGATTGGGTCGTCCCCCTTGTTGGGTGTACGGGGGTCTGGTGTAATCGATCTCCTCCGATCCTGCTAGACGGGCGCGAACTCTTCCGGGCGTGGTGTCCATGGCGTCTGGGTGGTTTCTGAATGCCTGCCACCCCTGACGGGGTTGCTGAGGACGGTTTGGAGCGTTGAATGTCCTAAGAGAGGTATTGCCTGGCTTACCGGGTCCCGGGGGTTTACGTCCCCCCAAACGTGTTTGCAGGTGCATCCATTTGCGCTGTTGTTCCAGCGCCGCTACCTTCCACTGGGCGTACGTGTTTGGGCTGTGGAAATTGTAGGCATTCTTGTAGAGTTCCACTGGGAGTCCGCTCGTGAATTTGTCCAGTACTAAAGAGTCGTCGAATCGGTATCCGGCTTCTCTTACTGCTTTCTCGAATTTGGCTACGTATGAGTCGATGTCTTGCCCTTCCATGCGGAATCCTTTTTGTAATTCTTGTTGGGCGCGTTCCTTTTCGAGAGTGTCGGCGAACGTGTTGCGGAAGCCAAGCTCGATGGCTTCCCAGATCCATTTGTCGTATGGGCCTTGTTTGGCTTTGTATGCTTTGACCCATTTGGTGGTGGACAAGACCCACTCGTTGACGTGTTCTCCTTGGATGTAGGTGAGGAAGATCAGTGCTTTGCGGTAGGGGAGAGTGAATGCGGGGTTGTCGTAGTTAGTCTCCACAAATAACTCCCATTGGGTGAGGAATTGCTGGACTTTGGTGCGGTCTCCGGTGAATACGAGCGGTTCTTTACCCATGAATTTCTCGGGTTTGGTTCCGCTGGAGACATTTGGTCCCGTGAATAGGGGTCCTCCTGGATCTCCTCCGCCGTCGTCTCCTCCTCCTCCACCCCCGTGTCCTCCGGGCGGTGGTCCTTCTCCTCGGCTTATGCGTGTAGGTTCCTGAAATGTAGCGGGTTGTTCGGTGACGGTGGTGGTCATATCTGTAGGTATGGACTCAGCTAGTAATCCTAGTTGCGCTTCTTCTTCCTCGGCTTGTGCCTCTAAAATGCGGATCTCTTCTGGGTTGCTGCCCAACGAAGGGGATGGTGCGGGTGTCTTGGGAGTAGGAGACCGGACTGGTTCTTCTTCCTGTCCGTCGATAGGGCCCCACTGGTCTCTGGTGGTAACTTCGCTTTGTAGGATGTCGAGCTTAAGGCTTGATCCAGCCGGTCTGACGACTTGTAGTTTGTAGTGGAGTGCGTCCCACTTAAGTTCTGTCCAACACGTGTGTTCAAAGTTGAATTCTACCGGGATAAGTCCGGTTTTGCCGTCCTTGTAAGTGTAAAGGACTACGTAGCCTGGGTCTCCTTGTTCTGTTTGCCAAAAGGCCTCTTTGAGGTATTGCTTGGGGACGTTGCGTTCCCCTCTTCTGTCGATATGATACGGTCGGAATGGGATCCAAAGGTCGCGGGTTGTTACTGCGGAAGCCACGTTGAAGGATCTTGGTCTTAATGTAACGCCTACCACGGACGTTTGCCTGACTTAGGCACTGTTGTAACGTGGGTTCCCCCTGGGGTAGAATCTGTGTATATCCGATAATGGAAAAACTGCGGGATGAGGCTGATACGTGCCGGTGGAATCCCTATACGTGTAGAGAGTCTCTTCTACGGGGACTCCTGCTGGTGGACTTGGGACGGTGTGGACGTATTCCCACTGGAGGTTGTCGACGATGTAGTAGCAGTGAGTCGGACGGGCGGTTCTGGCGTTGAGATATTCAAAGACGAGGTGGCACGTAGTTCCGGGCGGGTAAGGTACGACTGGCGAATCTACCATTCACGAAGGAAGATGGAGATAGTGTCACGGGGATCCCCCTTGGTCTCGAAGGGATATGCCGGAGCTAGTTCACTTAAGGGCTGTTGCAAGCCCTTAGCACAGAAGACGAGTCAAGAAGTGGTATTCGAAGAAGACCAAGATGGGGATCCTGGTCTGTACTACTACAAGCTTAAATACAAGTAAGGGAGCTAGTTCCAGCTCCGCTCGAACTCGTAAGTAACCAATAGCGTAAGTAGCGTATTCTAATAATAGAATGCGCAGTCGTTATCGTAACACGGAACACGTACAACAATGGGAACATCAGTCAGCAAGCCTAATCATGATCTCGTACAACAATGGAGGCGCATCAGTCATCCGAACACGAGGCGACATGATCCGAAGTCCATGACACATTACATCTGACATACCGAGTCATCGCGAATACGTCAGAGTTCACAACCGGTCCGGGCAGTCCGAGAACGAAACGTAACACTAGCAACTCTTCGGCTTATTTTCTGTGGTAGTTTCCAGTATTGGAGATTCATGTGGTCGGAGTAGATCTTAATCTTGTGAGGCGATCCGGCTAGTAGGGGCCTCCAGTGTCGCAACGCTTTGACTATGGCCAGTAGTTCCAGGTCGTATATGTCGTAGTTTCGTTCCGCTTCGTTGAGTGTGGCCGAGTAGTAGCCTATGGGGTGTCGCTTTCCGTCTTCCTTTTTCTGGAGTAGTACTGCGCCGGTAGCGAATCCCGAGGCGTCCACTTCAAGTTCGAATGGGGCGTCCAGTTTTGGGTGAGCGAGTACTGGTTCTTCCGTGACTAGGTCTTTGAGCTTTCGGAATGCTTTGTCTTCTTTGTCGGTCCATTTCCACTCCGTGTCCTTTCTCGTAAGTTTGTTAAGGGGTTTGGCGTGTGTAGCGAAGCCGCGGATGAAGAGTCGGTAAAAATTGCAGAAGCCTAGGAAGGATCGGACGTCACGGACCTTTGTGGGTGTGGGCCAGTCTTTGATGCCGGAAATTTTTACCGGGTCCATGCGTGTTACCCCCTTTTCAAGGATTACCCCCAGGTAATCCATCCGCGGCTTGTTGAAAAGGCACTTTTCGAGTTTGAAGTAAAGGTCGTGCTCCATGGCGACCTGGAGTACGTCGCGGACCGCTTCTTCGTGTTCCTTTTGTCTGGCTGGATCCCTAGTTGCGATTCCGATGTCGTCCATGTACACACGTATGATTGTTCCCTTAGCTTCGTGTTTGATGATTGTGTCTCGATAGATAGTGTTCATCATGGTTTGAAACGTTGCCGGGGAGTTGGTGAGTCCGAAGTACATGACTGTGGGTTCGAAGAGGCCGTACCGTGTTTTGAAAGCCGCCTTATGTTCGTCTCCCTCCTTGATGCGTACGTTGTTGTACCCCCATCGGACGTCGAGTTTTGTGTACGTATGTGCTTGGCTGAGGTCCGTAATGAGGTCCGAGATGAGGGGCAGAGGATATTGGTTGTGGATGGTGACGGCGTTGATTTTCCTGTAGTCTTGTACCGGTCGCAGCTTTCCGTCCTTCTTTTTAATGAAGAAGAAGGATGATGCATACGGGGATTTGGACGGGCGGATATATCCTTTCTTTAGCTGTTCGTCTAGGAATTCCCTAAGTTTGCCGTCTTCCTCTTGCGTCATGGGGTAGACTTTGCAGTCGATCGCGGATGGGGTGCCTTCCTTGAACTCGATGGCGTGGTCCCATGGTCGGGATGGGGGAAACCGGTTGGACGCTTCTTCGCTGAAAATCTTTGCGAATTGTTGGTAAGCCGGAGGGAGTTCTACTTTATCGTGGAACTGCTTAGCTTCAATGGCCAGTTCCGTGGCGGTGGTCCGTAGGTGGCTTTCTTCCTCTAGTTCTGCCATTGCGTCTTCCTTTTCTTCTTCGGTGAGGATGCTTCCGATGATGTGATCTTCTTTGTTGGGATTGATCGATCTGATGACGACGGGGAGCATTTTCTCGTGGATGGTGGCGTATCTCCAATTTATCGTGGGTTCGTAGGTTGCCAGCCAGGGGTATCCAAGTACAAGGTCTTCGTTTCCTAGGTCCGTGACTAGGAAGCGCATCTTTTGTCGTCGTTGGTTAGTTTGGACATCTAGGTCTACGAAGTGGGTGATACTGCCCGCTTTGTTTTCCGTATTGTCGATATTCCATATTTTCCGGGGATGTTCCAGTGTCTGGAGCCCGAGGCCCATTCGTTTCGCAAACGAAGGGCGTATGAAATTGTCCGTTGCTCCGGAGTCTACTAGTGTTCTGATGTCGGCCATTGCGTAATTCGTGCGAATCGAGACTGGAATTCTAAGAGATCGATAGCGAGTCATGATTACAGAATTACATTTAACCGCCCTCACCCAGGCCGATGGGTTCAGGCGTTCTGAAAACCCTCCTTTCCCCACATTTCTTGGAGAATGAGGTCTTTTACATCGTCCGATTCTCCGGCTACTCCTGCCAGCCAGTCTTTGGCCCTCTGTTGCGGTGGTGCGGAGCTTGCTGCTCTGACTTGCGCGGGGGGTTCTTCTTGCGTGTAATAGTCAGTATCGGCCATTCGACTGGTGGTTGCTCGTCGGCGTGGCTGTTGGCAATTGCGTGAGAAGTGCCCGGTTTGGTTACAATTGTAGCAGACAACTGTCCTCATATCTCGAGGTGGCGGGCCTCTGCCTCTTCCGTATCCTCCTCGTTGTGGTCTGGGGATGAAGGGTCGGTTTGCGTCTCCGACTTCTGCTACCCGTGCGCGTGTTCTGTCGGCCGAGGTGTCCATGGCGTTTGGGTCGTATCTGGGAGGCGGTGGTCCTCGCGGTGGTCCCCAATTCGGGACTTGTGGCCTCCATCGAGGTTGTGCCGATGATGGTGGGGCCTTCGCTTTGAAGTTGTCGAGGCGCGCTTTCATATGGATGTATTGCTTTTGCCTCCTTAGTGCGCACCTTTTCCAATCCTCGAACGTGTGAGGTTCGTCTAACTTGTAGACTTTTGTAAACAAGGCTCGTGGCAGCCCCGCCGTGAAGCGATCGATTGTTTGGCGGTCGTTCAGATTATAATGAGCTTTTCTGGCTAGTTGCTCGAATTTGACCACGTACGCGTCAATGTCTTCTCCCATCATTTTGATCCCCTTCTGTAGTTCCGCTTGGGCTTGTTCCTCTTCTAATATGTTGGAGAACCTCTTGGCGAACTCCGCGGCGACGTGGTTCCACAACGTTTGAGAGTACTGGCTGACTCCCCTTCGTACTTCTCGATTGAGCCACTCTAGTATTGACAGCGTCCATTCGCTAACGTTGACCCCCTTAACATACCCCAGGAAGAGGAGGGATCGTCGGTATTCGTTTTGCATAATGGGGGCGTCCAGGTTCATTCCCCAATATACGTGCCATTGTGTTAGGAAAGCCTCGTATTTAGTACGGTCTCCATCGAATACGGTCGGAGGTTCACCTGATAGTCTGTCCGACCCGTGTCCTCCCCCTACGGGGGCGCCTCCTCCTGGCGGTCCTGGAGGTCCTGGAGGTCCTGGAGGTCCTCCTCCTGGTGGTCTCCCTCCTCCTGGGAATCCTCCGCCTGTTGGTCCTTGACCTGGGAATCCGCCCGGTAGTCCTCCTGGCGGTGGCGGTGGTCCTTCTGGCGGGTCTGGGTGGTCTGGACCTATCGCTCGGAAGAGTGCCGCGTCGTCCGCGGTCATTCTGTGTCCGGTGTTTGGATTGATGGGATTGAGGATGGCCTCTGCTTCCTCTCTTATACGTTGTACTTCTTCCATGGCCTGTGTTTCGGTTGCTGTTGCCATAGGGCTTCTGATGTGAATCTCCTCTGGTACTGTAATGTGTAGTGACTCAGCTATGTGTGCTAGTAAGCTTGAGTCGTCTCCTGTTCCTGGTCGTACTTCGCTCTCTGTGGCGGTATGTTCTTCCGCGTGTTCTTCGTGACTTGATTCGGATAGGGCTTGTTCCCTGGGTTGGTCCTGTTCTTGCTCGCTGCTGCTACTATCTCCGTCTAGTGATCCCCAATCGTCGCCGTGTAGGTCTCTGGAGTCGATGTCGCAGCGGTAGTTTCTTCCTGCTGGCCTGACGACGTCCCACCGATTGTCTATTGGGTTCCACGTAATCTCTGTCCAGCAGAAGTTGGAGTAGTTGAACTCAACTGGTCGGTATCTGATGGCTTCTCCTGGGAAGTCTACAAAGTACCCTGTGTCTCCTCGGTATTCTCTCCACCTAGCCGCACCTAGAAATCTTCGTGGTACTGATCGTTCTCCTCTAGCTTCGAGGCTGTAGGGTCGAAAGTTTCTCCACTGGTCTCTTGTTGTGAACGCCACGGTTGGTTATCTTGGTCTTAATGTAACGCTACCACAGCGCTCAGCTCGACTTGAGCTCGTATGGAGGCGGTCACAACTTAGCTGGTAATCGATATGCGCGTAATGTCTCGATAATCCCGTAGAATACTACCAAAGCGATCCACAGTATACGTCCTAGTAGCACGAAGGCAACTCCGACTTGTCTCGTCGAAAGGGCCAGGGTCTTAGACTCGAAGGTCAAGACTTATAACAAGGGCTTTCCCTTTAGCGATAGAGAGGCTTTGAAGGCCTATAGTAGAGAGCGGAAGATGAAGTGGTATTGAGAAGAAGACCAAGATGGCGATCCTTGGTCTTCGCAGTCCACTATATATACAGATTGCAGAGGTAGCTTTAAAGCTCCTCTTAAACGTGACGACTACTAGCAGTAATAGCTCGAACCCTACTACTGCTGTACTAGTAATGAGTCATGCTAGCAATCACATGCTAACACGACGCGCTGACTGATCTACCTGTCCGTGACTAATTTCTACTTACTAACGTAGTCACAACCGTATAGTAAGAGCCCACGACAATCTTCGTACCATATTCCGAGTCCTTCTAAGTCCGACCGCGACAGTCACCCCCTTTTCAATGATTACCCCCAGGTAATCGATGCTTGGGGCGTGGAAGATACACTTTTCTGGTTTGAGGAATAGATCGTTTTCCTCTAGTAGGTCCAGGATGTCGTGTACCGCGTCTATGTGTGCTTGTTCCGTGGATCGGGTGGCTATGCCTATGTCGTCCATGTATACCCTGATGATCGTACCTTTGGTCTCGTGATACGCTATGAGGTCTTTGCAGATTTCGTTCATCATGGTTTGGAACGTTGCCGGAGAGTTGGTTAGTCCGAAGAACATTACCGTCGGTTCGAAGAGTCCGTATCTTGTTTTGAACGCTGCCTTTTCCTGGTCGCCTTCCTTGATCCTTATATTGTTGTAGCCCCAGCGAATGTCCAGTTTGGTGAATATGAATGCTCCGCTTAGATCGGCGATAAGTTCCGGAATGAGCAGAAGGGGATACTGGTTGCGTATGGTCCAATTGTTGATGTTCCGGTAGTCCTGTACGGGGCGTAGTTTTCCGTCCTTCTTTTTAATAAAAAAGAATGAGGATGCGTACGGGGATTTGGAGGATCGGATGTAGCCTTTAGCCAGTTGTTCATCGATCCATTCCTTGAGGGCTTTGTCCTCCGTTTGACTCATCGGGTAGACTTTACAATCAATTGTATCCGATGCGTTTGGCTTGAAGTCAATGGCGTGGTCCCATGGTTTTGACAGCGGGAAGCGGTTGGACTCTTCTTCGCTGAAGATTTTGACATGTCGGCTATATTCTTCGGGAATTGCTTTCTTTTCTGTGTATTGCTTAGCTTCGATGGCCATTTCCGTTGACATGGTTGCACGAAGGCGGGTGTCCTCAAGGTCGCATTCTTTCCGCAATTGTTCCTCGATTTTCTGCTTATTGGGGAGCAGCAACTTTTCGAGTACCAATCGCGCTATGATTGGATCTATTTTTGGTTTTGTAGGGTTGATGGTATGCAGGATGACGGGATACTCAGCTTTGTTTAGGGTGGCTGTAGCCCATTGGATGTTAGGTTGGAACGTGGCTAGCCAAGGGTATCCCAGTATTATGTCTTCTCCTCCTACGTCAGTTACCAGGAATCTCATTTCTTTTGTGATTCCTTTGGTCTGTACTTCTAGGTCGACGCAGTGAGTGATCTTGCCTCCCTTATTGTGTGTGCCGTCGATATTCCAGATTTTTCGGTGGCGATCCAGTTCTTTGAGGCCTAGCCTCATTCGTTTGACGAAGTCCGGATGTATGAAGTTGTTAGTGGCTCCGGAGTCCACTAGTGCTCGTTTGTCGGCCATGGCGTAACTTGCGCGCAATGAAACTGGAACATGCATAGATTGATAGCGCGTTATGAACACAGAGTTACACCGTAATGCCCTCACCCAGGCCGTCGGGTTCAGGCGCTTTGAAAATCCTCTTGCCCCAATAAGTCCCGAACCACCAGATCCCTGGCTTCATCGTCTAAGTTTCGAACTCCGTTTATCCAGCTGGTCGCCTGTTCTTGTGGCGTGTCAGTGGTGGCGCGGGCGCTGCGGCTGCTGCCTGCATCATCCTCAAATTGGATGAGTGGTTCTTCTTGGACGCTTTGGACTTCCTCGATGAACGCCCCTCTTCCTTGACGTGGTTGCCAGTTGGTGTTGGTACGAGGCTTGTGGGGTTGGCGGCAGTCGCGTTGGAAGTGACCCATTTTGCCGCAATTGAAACACTTGACGTTGCTTGCGTCGATGATTCCTTTATTCGGGCGTCCCCCCTGCGGGGTATATGGCGGCCGGGTGTAGTCGATTTCCTCAGAGCCCGCGAGTCTGGCGCGGATTCTTCCTGGGGTCGTGTCCATGGCGTCCGGGTGGCTCCGGAACGCCTGCCATCCCTGGCGTGGCTGCTGAGGGCGGTTTGGAGCGTTGAAAGTCCTGAGGGAAGTATTGCCCGGCTTACCGGGTCCTGGGGGTTTACGTCCCCCCAAATGTGTTTGTAAATGCATCCATTTGCGTTGCTGCTCAAGTGCGGCCGTCTTCCATTGAGCGTATGTGTTTGGGCTGTGGAAGTTATACGCATTCTTGTAAAGTTCGACTGGAAGTCCGCTAGTGAACTTGTCGAGGACTAGGGAATCGTCGAAGCGATATCCTGCTTCCCTGACTGCCTTCTCGAATTTGGCGACGTAGGAGTCGATGTCTTGCCCTTCCATTCTGAAACCCTTTTGGAGTTCTTGCTGTGCTCTTTCCTTTTCAAGGGTGTCTGCGAAGGTGCTGCGGAAGCCGAGTTCGATCGCTTCCCAGATCCATTTGTCGTAGGGTCCATGTTTGGCCTTGTATGCCTTGACCCATTTTGTGGTGGACAGGACCCATTCGTTAACGTGATCTCCTTGGATGTAGGTGAGGAAGATTAGCGCTTTTCGATAGGGGAGAGTGAACGCGGGGTTGTCGTAGTTGGTCTCCACAAATAACTCCCATTGCGTGAGGAATTGCTGGACTTTGGTGCGGTCTCCGGTGAATACGAGGGGTTCTTTGCCCATGAACTTTTCGGGTTTGGTTCCGCTTGAAACGTTTGGCCCGGTGAAGAGTGGTCCGCCCGGGTCTCCTCCTCCGTCATCTCCTCCTCCTCCTCCGTGCCCTTCGGGTGGGGGTCCTCCGCCACGGCTGATGCGCGCAGGTTCCTGGAATGTGGTTGGTTGTTCGGTGATTGTAGTGGTCATATCTGTAGGTATGGACTCAGCTAATAGTCCCAACTGCGCTTCTTCTTCTTCTGCTTGTGCTTCGAGGATGCGGATCTCTTCGGGATTGCTTCCCAGTGATGGGGAAGGCGCGGGTGTCTTAGGGGTGGGGGAGCGAACTGGTTCTTCTTCTTGTCCGTCAATGGGTCCCCACTGATCTCTGGTAGTTGCTTCGCTTTGGCGAATGTCTAGGTGGAGTCCTGATCCTGCGGGTCGGACGACTTGTAATTTGCCGTGGAGCTCGTCCCACCTGATTTCTGTCCAACAAGTGTGATCGAAGTTGAATTCTACTGGGATGAGTCCGGTTTTGCCGTCCTTGTAAGTGTAAAGGACTACGTAGCCTGGGTCTCCTTGTTCGGTCTGCCAAAAGGCTCCTCTGAGGTATTGTTTAGGGACGTTGCGTTCCCCTCTTCTGTCAATGTGATACGGTCTGAACGGGATCCAAAGATCGCGGGTTGTTACTGCGGAAGCCACGTTGAAGGATCTTGGTCTTAATGTTACGTCTACCACGGACGTTCGTCTGACTTAGACGCTGTTGTAACGTGGGTTCCCTCGGGGGTAGAATCTGTGGTTGTCCGAGTGCTCGGGAAAGACTGCGGGATGAGGCCAATACGTGCCTGTAGAATCCCTATAGGTGTACAAAGTCTCTTGAACGGGGACGTTCGGAGGTGGACTAGGGACCTTGCGGATATATTCCCACTCGAGGTTGTCGACGATGTAGTAGCAGTGAGTCGGACGGGCGGTGCGGGAGTTGAGGTATTCGAAGACGAGATGACACGTGGTACCAGGCGGATAAGTCACGGTCGGCTGATCTACCATTCACAAAGGAAGATGGAGATGAGGTCACGGGGATTCCTTCTTGGTCGCAGAGGGATATGCCGGAGCTAGTTCACTTAGGGATACTTCGGATCCCTAGTACAGAAGATGAATAGAAGACGTGGTATTGGAAGAAGACCAAGATGGGGATCCTGGTCCGTACTACTGTGAACTTAAATACAAGTAAGGGAGCTAGTTCCAGCTCCGCTCGAACTTGTACCGAGCCAATAGCGTAAGTAGCGTAAACTAATAATAGAATGCGCAGTCGTCATCGTAATCTGAGTCACGTACAACAATAGGAAACATCAGTCAGCGAAGTAATCAATATCTCGTACAACAATGGAGACATCAGTCAGCCGAGACACGAGGCAGTAAGATCCGAAGTCCATGACACATTACTACTGACATACCGAGTCATCGCGAATACGTCAGAGTTCACAACCGGGCTGGGCAGTCCACAAACAAAACGTAACACCTGCGATTGTGCTTGTAGCCATGAGGGGCGGGCCCTAAGGCGCGATGTCGTAGTTGGAGTAATGGAAAGAGGGGAGGAGCGTCGGCTCAAACTCCGCCTCGGTACAGGGGGCGTCCTGCGGTGTCACAGGCGTAGGGGGTCTCGTCAGGGTGGTCAGTGTCGGTGGCAGTGATGATGAGCTGGTGCTCATCTGGATAGTAGTCGTGGAGGCTCCCTCGCGCCTGCTCCAGTATCGTCTCATGCGCTCCACGGCCCCTGCTTTCCTCCTCTCCATCATTTCCGACCGCCGTTCGGTCGCTCTCCAAGCTGCTCTCACTTCCATGCCCTCGCCACCTCCAGCCACTGCTTCTCCCGCTTCCAATCTTGCCATCGTGACGTCGCCGGTGATGGGCTCTTCCACCCATTGCTCCACTCGGACTGGGAGAGGTCGAGGTGAGGACACCTCACCTTCGCAGAGAGCTGCGTGAAGCCTATCAACTTCGGGCGTTGTGAGCGGGGTCTCGTTGAGGTGCTGGCCGTCGGCGGTGACCAGCCACCAGCTGGCGGGGTTGCTGGTGTCGGGAGTGTGCTCAGCGGGGATGAGGCTTTGGAGAGCGTTGATGAGCTCTTGGTGGGTGATGGGGCTTGTGTTTGCGGCAACACGAGCGACGGCGTCGGCGGCAGAGGGAATAGACATTGTGGTGAGTAGGGAGTGAAGGAAGCCAGTGTGAAGAGTAGAAGGGGGTGCTAAAGGTTTTGATGAAACCTTCCTAGCCTTTAAGTC
>JAKELG010000734.1:0-14199 GCA_021527035.1 Lactarius vividus | reverse complement strand
GGAGAGGGGAGGAGCGTCTGCTCGGACTCCTCCTCGGTATAGTGGGGCGCCGGCGGTCTGTGCAGGCATATGGTGTCTCGCGGGGGTCGTCAGTGTCGGTAGCGGTGACAATGAGCGGGTGCTCATCTGGGTAGTAATTGTGGAGGCTCCCTTGCGCCTGCTCCAATATCGTCTCATCCGCTCCACCGCCCCTTGCTTCCGTTGTTCCATCATCTCCGACCGCCGTTCGGTCACCCTCCGAAGCTGCTCCCTCTTCCAGTCCTCCGCCACTTGCCGCCACTTCTCCTCCGTTTTCCACTCTTGCCATTGTAACGTCGCCAGCGACGGGCTCCTCGACCCACTGCTCCACTCGTACTGGGAGAGGTCGAGGACCGGACTCCTCGTCGTCGCAGAGAGCTGCGCGAAGCCTATCAACTTCAGGCGTCGTAAGGGGGGTTTGATTGAGGCGTTGCCCGTCTTCGGTGACGAGCCACCAGCTGGCGACATTGCTGGTGTCGGCGGTTGTGTTCGGCGGGGATGAGGCTCTGGAGGGCCGCGATGAGCTCTTGACTGGTGAGGGGGCCCATGTTTGCAGCCACTCGAGCAATGGCGTCGGCGGCAGTGGGAATGGACATTGTTGTGAGTAGGGAAGAGAAGAAGCCAGGATGGTTGATGAGAGAGGGTGATGAGGGTTTCGACGATATCCTTCTAGCTTTTAAGTCTCGTATGGAGCGGGGATTCAATCGTTGATACTCAGCTAATGCCTCGTCTGCGAACACGTCGTCCTTATCGACCCACTGATTCTCCGAGTCCGGATACCCTTTCCATTTGATCAGGTATTGGAGATGCTTTTTCCTGCCGGCATGCCGGTGGTCCAGAATCTTCTCGACCTCATATTCTTCTTCATTATCTACCAAATCCGGAGGTGGGCGCTGGAAATTTTCTCTGTGCATCAGCGTTTCGCGATAAGGTGTGAGAAGATCGATGTGAAACACGGAGTGTATGCTCCACTGCGTGGGAAGCTCCAATTGATAGTTGACCGGTGACAGGACCCGTGTGATTTTGAAGGGTCCGTGCCGCCATGCGGCAAGCTTGGGAGTGGGTTGATTGGTTCGTAGGTGACGCCCTTCTAGCCATACGTAGTCTCCTTCTTGGAACTTCGGGGTTTCCCGGTGCTTGATCCACATGGACTGTGCTTTTCTGATGAGGTCCTGGGCTTCTTTTCGCGCTTCTCGGAACTGTTCCAGCCTCGTGGCGATCTGTGGGATTGGAGATGGCTTATCGAGCCAATCAGCATGTGGGTCATATCCCATGAGAAGCGAAAATGGGGACTTCCTTGTTGCCTCATGGGGCCAGTTGTTATGTGCGAATTCCGCTATTGGTAGGAAGGCCGCCCAGTTATCTTGACGCTCATTGGCCCAGAACCGAAGATATTACTCTAGCCATTGATTGGTCCTCTCTGATTGTCCGTCTGTTCGTGGGTGGTAAGCCGTCGAGATATTCTGCTGGATCCCGAGAATTCGGCACAATTCCCAGGTGAATTTCGACGCAAACCGGGGGTCCCGGTCGCTGATAATCTTTGATGGTAGTCCAAATTGCTTGAAGATGTGGGCGGCGTAGAGCCCGGCGGTTTCTTTGGCCGTAATTTCCTCATTGCACGGGATGAATACTGAGGCTTTACTGCAGTCGTGGTTGGTTATGGTTAGGATGGTATTGAATCCCTGGGACGTCGGAAGTTTCGTGATGAAATCAAGGGCTATGATTTCGAACGGAAAGCGCGTCTGCTTTAGGCGTGATGGGTACCAAGGGGGCCCTTGTGGGGCGCGTGTTAACCTTATGTTGCTGACATTCGGCACATCCTTGTACATAATTTCGGACGTCAAGTTTCAATTCCGGCCACCAGTATCTTCTTTCTACCAGCCTCATGGTTCGTGCGATTCTGGGGTGTCCGTGCACCGGCGGGTCGTGGTGTGTGGCAATGAGCTTCCGTTTTTTGTCAAGCGACCCAGTGATTACGTACTTTCCTTGTCGATACCATGCTCCATTGACAAACTTGAGTTGCTGGGGATCTACCCAGTACCGCAGGACGATTTCCGTCTGTTTTGGGTCTTGCGTCGCTTGCACCGTCGTTGTCCTTACAAATACATCTTTGGGTAATACCACCACTTCTTCGTTATCTCGTTCTCCCTGGTCATAGTCCGGTCTTCTTGACAGTGCATCAGCTCGACCATTCTTCTTTCCTGGGATGTGGTGAATTTCGAAGTTGTACTCCATGAGTTCGAGTACTTCCCTTGCAATCCTTCGGCTTATCTTCTGCGGCAGTTTCCAGTACTGGAGGTTCATGTGGTCGGAGTAGATCTTGATTTTGTGTGGTGATCCCACCAATAATGGTCTCCAATGCCTGAGTGCTTTCACGATTGCGAGGAGTTCCAGGTCGTATATGTTGTAATTGCGCTCTGCTTCATTGAGTGTAGCCGAGTAGTATCCGATCGGGTGTCGTTTGCCATCTTCCTTCTTTTGAAGTAGTACTGCCCCTGTAGCGAATCCTGAGGCGTCTACCTCGAGTTCGAATGGGTCGTCGAGTTTTGGGTGAGCGAGTACTGGTTCTTCGGTAACTAGGGCTTTAAGCTTCTGAAAGGCCTTGTCTTCCTCGTCCGTCCATCTCCATTCTGTATCCTTTCTCGTGAGTTTGTTGAGGGGTTTGGCGTATGTGGCAAAGCCGCGAATGAAGAGTTGGTAAAAATTGCAGAAGCCTAGGAAGGAGCGTACATCACGGACCTTTGTGGGTGTTGGCCAGTTCTTGATACCTGAGATTTTTACCGGGTCCATGCATGTTACCCCCTTTTCAAGGATTACCCCCAGGTAATCCATTCGTGGCTTATCGAAGAGGCACTTCTCGAGTTTGAAGTACAGGTCGTGTTCCATGGTGACTTGAAGTACATTGCTTACCGCTTCTTTGTGCTCCTTCTGTCCCGCTGGGGTCCCTAGTTGCGATGCCGATGTCGTCCATGTATACCCGTATGGCGGTCCCTTCTTGCTCATGTTTGGCGATAGTGTCTCGGTAGATGGTGTTCATCATTGTTTGGAACGTGGCCGGCGAATTGGTGAGTCCAAAGTACATGACCGTGGGTTCGAAGAGACCATACCGTGTTTTGAAGGCGGCCTTGTGTTCATCGCCTTCCTTGATGCGAATATTGTTATATCCCCAGCGGACATTGAGCTTTGTATAGGTGTGTGCTTGGCTTAAGTCCGTGATCAGGTCCGATATGAGGGGTAGGGGGTATTGGTTGCGGATGGTGACTGCGTTGATCTTTCTGTAGTCCTGTACTGGCCGAAGTTTCCCGTCCTTTTTTTTGATGAAGAAAAACGATGATGCGTAGGGTGATTTTGATGGTCGAATGTATCCCTTCTTCAGTTGCTCGTCGAGGAATTCTTTTAGCTTGCCGTCTTCCTCTTGTGTCATTGGATAGACCTTGCAATCGATTGCCGACGGAGTTCCTTCCTTGAACTCGATAGCATGGTCCCAGGGTCTGGAAGGTGGAAATCGATTTGAGGCTTCTTCGCTGAAGATTTTTGCGAATTTTTGGTATGCCTCTGGGAGGTTTACCTTGTCGTGAAATTGTTTGGCTTCTATGGCTAGTTCGGTTGCAGTGGTACGTATCTGACACTCGCTGGCGAGTTCGCTAACTATCTCCTGTTTATCTTCTGTTCGAAGGGCGCCGATGACGTGGTAGTTTGCGATGGGATTTATGGATCGGATTATAACTGGGAGCATTTTTTTGTGAATGGTGGCGTATCTCCAGTTGATTGTAGGCTCGTAGGTGGCCAGCCAGGGGTATCCCAGTACGAGGTCTTCATTTCCTATGTCCGTGACTAGGAAGCGGAGTTTCTGATGCTTTTGATTAGTTTGGACGTCGAGGTCTACGTAGTGGGTGATACTGCCCGCTTTATTTTCTGTATTGTCTATGTTCCAGATTTTCCGTGGACGTTCCAATTGTTGTAGACCAAGGCCCATCCTTTTGGCAAAGGAGGGTCGTATAAAGTTGTCGGTAGCTCCCGAGTCTACAAGAGCTTTAATGTCGGCCATTGCGTAACTTGTACGAATCGATACTGGAATTCGAAGCGAACAGTAGCGAGTCATGATTACAGAGTTACAATTGACTGCCCTCACCCAGGCTGATGGGTTTAGGCATTCTGAAAACCCTCCTTCCCCCACATTTCTTGGAGAATGAGGTCTTTTACATTGTCCGTCTCCCCTGCTACTCCTGCTAGCCAGTCTTTGGCTCGTTGTTGCGGGGGTGTCGTGTTAACGGCTCTGACTTGTGCAGGTGGTGTTTCCTGCGAGTAGTAGTCGGTTTCGGTCATCCGACTCATAGATGCTCTTCGATGCGGCTGTGGGCAGTTTCGTGAGAAGTGTCCGGATTGGTTGCAGTTATAGCAGACAACTGTCCTCATGTCTCGCGGCGGAGGTCCTCCTCCTCACCCGTATCCTCCTCGTTGTGGCCTTGGAGTAAAGGGTCTGTTAGGATCCCCCACTTCTGCTACCCTTGCGCGGGTTCGGTCCGCCAAGGTATCCATGGCGTTTGGGTCATATCTGGGTTGTGGTGGTCCTCGTGGTGGCCCCCAGTTGGGGGGTTGCGGTCTCCAATGGGGTTGTGCTGACGATGGTGGTGTCTTTGTTTTGAAGTTGTCGAGGCATGCCTTCATGTGGATGTACTGCTTTTGTCTTCGTAACGCGCATCTCTTCCAATCTTCGAATGTGTGGGGTTCATCTAGTTTGTAGACTTTCATGAAGAGTGTTCGAGGCAACCCCGCAGTGAATCGATCAATGGTTTGTTGATCGTTTAAGTTGTAGTGAGCTTTTCTGGCTAGTTGCTCGAATCGGACCACGTACGCGTCAATATCCTCTCCCATCATTTTGATTCCCTTTTGTAGCTCGGCTTGAGCCTGCTCTTCCTTGAGTATGTTTGAGAACCGTTTGGCAAATTCTGCCGCTACATGGTTCCACAATGTCTGCGAGTATTGGCTTACTCCTCTTCGTACTTCTCTGTTGAGCCATTCGAGTATGTTCAGCGTCCATTCACTGACATTCATTCCTTTCATGTATCCCAGGAAAAGAAGGGATCGTCGATATTCATTTTGCATGATGGGGGCGTCCAAGTTCATTCCCCAGTATACGTGCCATTGTGTGAGAAAGGCTTTGTATTTAGTACGATCGCCGTCGAATACTGTCGGGGGTTCACCTGATAGTCTATCCGAGCCATGTCCGGCTCCCCCTCCTATCGGTGGCCCTCCTCCTGGTGGGCCTCCTGCTGGCGGGCCTCCTGGCGGTCTTCCTCCTCCTGGGAACCCCCCTCCTGTTGGTCCTTGTCCAGGGAAACCCCCGGGGAGTCCTCCTGGTGGCGGTGGGGGTCCCTCCAGCGGGTCTGGTTGGTCGGGTCCGATGGCTCGGAAGATTGCGGCATCGTCCACCGTCATTCTGTGTCCCGTAGTGGGGTTGATGGGATTTAAGATGGCTTCTGCCTCTTCCCTGATTCGTCTTACTTCTTCTGTTGCCATTGTTTCTGTTGTCGTGGCCATTGGGCTTCGGATATGAATTTCTTCTGGTACTGTGATGTGAAGGGACTCAGCTATGTGGGCCAGTAGACTCGAATCGTCCCCTGTTTCTGGTCAAACTTTGCTTTCCGTAGCCATATGTTCTTTGGCTGTCTCTTCGTGACTCGACTCCGAGGGTGCCTGTTCCCTTGGTTGCTCTTCTTCTTCTTCGCTACTGCTGCTGTCGCTGTCTAGTGATCCCCAGTCGTCTCCGTGGAGTTCCCTTGAGTCAATGTCACAACGGTAGTGTCTTCCTGCTGGCCTGATGACATCCCACCGACTGTCTATGGGGTTCCACGTAACTTCTGTCCAACAGAAATTTGAGTAGTTGAACTCAACTGGTCGGTATCTGATAGCTTCCCCTGGGAAGTCAACAAAATACCCAGTGTCTCCTCTGTATTCCCTCCATGTTACGGTCGGAGCTTCATGGACTCACAATACGGTATGAGGATTGACGAGGACGCTTACTACACGGTTATGACTACGGTAGTAAGTAGAAATTAGTCATGGACAAGTAGGATCAGTCAGCGCGTTGTGCTAGCATGTGATTGCTAGTATGACTCATTACTAGGATAGCGGTAGTAGGGTTCGAGCTATTACTGCTACTAGTCGTTACGTTTAAGAGGAGCTTTAAAGCTGCCTCTGCAATCTGTATAAGTAGTGGGCTGTGAAGGCCAAGATACGCCATCTTGGTCTTCTTCAAATACCACTTTCGTCTTCTACTTCTCTGGAGGAACTCCTGAAGCCCTCTACTCCTAAGGGAAGACTTCGCTTATAGTCCTGACCTTCGAGTCTAGGAATCTGGCCCTTTCGACACGACAAGTCAGAGTTGCCTTGGTGCTAATTGGACGAGTGCTGTGGATCACCTTGGTTGTCTTCTACGGCCTTACCGAGACCTTGCAAGGTCTTCTACGATCAGCTAAGTCGTGAACACCCTTCTACGAGCTCAAGTCGAGCTGAACGCCGTGGTAGCGTTACATTAAGACCAAGATAACCAACCGTGGCGTTCACTACAAGAGATCAGTGGAGAAACTTTCGACCCTACAACCTCGAAACCAGAGGAGAACGATCAGTACCGCGACGATTCCTGGGCGCAGCCAGGTGGAGAGAATACAGAGGAGACACCGGCTATTTTGTGGACTTTCCGGGAGAAGCAATCAGATATCGCCCAGTTGAGTTCAACTATTCCAACTTCTGTTGGACAGAGGTTACGTGGAATCCAATAGACAATCGGTGGGACGTCGTTAGACCAGCTGGACGACACTACCGCTGCGACATCGACTCAAGGGAATTGCACGGAGACGATTGGGGATCGCTAGACGGAGATAGTAGTGAAAGCGAAGAAGAACAACCCAGAGAACAGGCCCCATCGGAATCCAGTCACGAAGAACAAGCAGAAGAACATACCGCAACTGAGAGCGAAGCGCGACCCGGGACAGGAGACGATTCCAGTCTGTTAGCCCATATAGCTGAGTCGTTGCACATCACAGCCCCAGAAGAAATTCATATCCGCAGCCCCATGGCCACAGTAACCGAAGCACAAGCAATGGAGGAAGTACACCGTATCAGAGAAGAGGCAGAGAACATCCTCAACCCCATCAATCCCGCCACCGGACACCGAATGACGGCCGACGACGCAGCTCTATTTCGAGCAATAGGACCAGACCACCCAGACCCCCCAGAAGGACCCCCACCACCACCAGGAGGGCTCCCCGGCGGATTCCCAGGACAAGGCCCAACGGGAGGAGGGTTCCCAGGAGGAGGAAGACCACCAGGAGGAGAAGGACCGCCAGGAGGAGGACCGCCAGGAGGAGGACCGCCAGGTGGAGGACCACCAAGAGGAGGACACGGATCAGACAGGTTATCAGGTGAACCTCCAACAGTCTTCGACGGAGACCGCACTAAATACGAAGCCTTCCTTACACAATGGCACGTGTACTGGGGGATGAATCTGGACGCCCCAATCATGCAAAACGAGTATCGACGATCCCTCCTCTTTCTAGGATACGTAAAGGGAGTCAACGTCAGCGAATGGACCCTAAGCATACTGGAATGGCTCAACAGAGAAGTACGACGGGGAGTCAATCAATACTCCCAGACTCTGTGGAATCACGTGGCGGCAGAATTCGCCAAAAGATTCTCAAATATCCTCGAAGAAGAACAGGCGCAAGCAGAATTACAAAAAGGGATAAGAATGACGGGAGAGGATATTGACGCGTACGTCGTTAAATTTGAGCAACTAGCCAGAAAAGCTCACTACAACCTGAACGACCGACAAACCATCGATCGATTCACCGCGGGACTTCCACGAGCCCTATTTATGAAGGTCTATGAATTGGACGAGCCGCACACATTTGAAGACTGGAAGAGGTGCGCACTACGAAGACAAAAACAGTATATACACATGAAAGCACGCCTCGACAACTTCAAAACTAAGACCCCACCGTCATCCGCCCAACCCCGGTGGAGACCACAACCCCCAAACTGGGGACCACCGCGAGGACCACCCCCTCCTAGATATGACCCAAACGCAATGGACACGTCGGCCGATCGAACTCGCGCAAGAGTGGCCGAAGTTGGAGACCCCAACAGACCATTTATCCCAAGACCACAGAGGGGAGGATACGGAAGAGGAGGGGGGCCTCCACCTCGAGATATGAGGACAGTTGTCTGCTACAACTGTAACCAAACGGGACACTTCTCACGAAACTGCCCGCAGCCACGCCGTCGAGCAACCACCAGCCGAATGGCCGACACGGACTACTACACACAGGAAGAGCCACCCGCGCAAGTAAGGGCAGCAAACACGGCACCTCCGCAGCAACGAGCAAAAGACTGGCTGGCCGGAGTAGCCGGAGAATCGGATGACGTAAAAGACCTCATCCTCCAAGAAATGTGGGGAAAGGAGGGTTTTCAGAATGCCTGAACCCATCGGCCTGGGTGAGGGCAGTTAAATGTAACTCTGTAATCATGACTCGCTACCGTTCGCTTCGAATTCCAGTATCGATTCGTACAAGTTACGCTATGGCCGACATCAAGGCTCTCGTAGACTCGGGAGCCACCGACAACTTCATAAGACCATCGTTCGCCAAGAGGATGGGCATGGGTCTGCAGCAACTGGAACGCCCCCGAAAAATATGGAACATAGATAACACCGAGAACAAGGCGGGCAGTATCACTCACTACACAGACCTCGAAGTCCAAACTAATCAAAAGCGACAGAAGCTGCGCTTCCTAGTCACGGACATCGGAAACGAAGATCTAGTACTAGGGTACCCCTGGCTAGCCACATATGAACCCACGATCAACTGGAGATACGCAACCATCCATGAAAAGATGCTACCAGTCGTAATACGCTCCATTAACCCCACAACGGAATACCACGTCATCGGAACCCTCAAAACAGAAGACAAACAGGAAATACTAAATGAACTCGCCGACGAGTGTCAGATACGTACCACTGCAACTGAGTTAGCGATCGAAGCTAAACAATTCCACGACAAGGTAGAACTCCCAACAGTGTACCAGAAGTTCACGAAGATCTTCAGCGAAGAAGCATCGAACCGATTCCCGCCGTCCAGACCATGGGACCACGCCATCGAATTTAAAAAGGAAGCCCCGACGGCCATCGACTGCAAGGTCTATCCCATGACACAGGAAGAAGACGGCAAACTGAAGGAATTTCTCGACGAGCAACTGAAGAAAGGATACATACGACCATCAAAGTCCCCCTACGCGTCCTCATTTTTCTTCATCAAAAAGAAGGATGGGAAACTCCGACCAGTACAGGACTACAGGAAGATCAACGCCATTACCATTCGCAATCAATACCCCCTACCCCTCATATCGGACCTAATCACAGACCTAAGCCAAGCACACACTTACACAAAACTTGACGTCCGCTGGGGATATAACAACGTCCGTATTAAAGAAGGGGACGAACACAAAGCGGCCTTCAAGACACGGTACGGTCTCTTTGAACCCACGGTTATGTATTTCGGACTCACTAACTCTCCGGCCACGTTCCAAATGATGATGAACACCATCTACCGAGACGTCATCATCAAACACGAACAGAAAGGAACGATCATACGAGTATACATGGACGATATCGGTATCGCAACGAGAGACCCAGCGGGACAAAGGGAACACGAAGAAGCAGTAAGTGACGTGCTTCAAGTAGCCATGGAACACGACCTGTACTTCAAGCTCGAAAAATGCCTATTCAACAAGCCGTGAATGGATTACCTGGGGGTAATCCTTGAAAAGGGGGTAACACGTATGGACCCGGTAAAAATTTCCGGTATCAAAGACTGGCCAACGCCTACAAAGGTCCGTGACGTACGCTCCTTCCTGGGCTTCTGCAATTTTTACCGACTCTTCATTCGCGGCTTCGCCACGCACGCCAAACCGCTCAATAAACTTACGAGAAAGGACGCGGAATGGAAATGGACAGACGAAGAAGATAGGGCCTTCCGAAAACTCAAAGCCCTAGTCACAGAAGAACCCGTACTCGCCCACCCAAAGCTCGACGACCCGTTCGAACTCGAAGTAGACGCTTCAGGATTCGCGACAGGAGCAGTCCTACTCCAAAAGAAAGAAGACGGCAAGCGACATCCGATCGGCTACTACTCAGCTACACTCAACGAAGCAGAACGTAACTACGACATATACGACCTAGAACTCCTAGCAATCGTCAAAGCACTCAGGCACTGGAGACCACTACTAGCCGGATCACCGCACAAGATTAAAATTCATTCGGACCACATGAACCTCCAATATTGGAAGCTCCGCAAAAGATAAGTCGAAGAGTCGCCAGGGAAGTGCTCGAACTCATGGAATATGACTTCGAGATTCACCACATCCCAGGAAAGAAAAATGGCCGCGCCGACGCGCTGTCCAGACGACCCGACTACGACCAAGGGGAGAGGGATAACGAGAACGTGGTAGTACTACCAGAAGATATCTTCGCGCGAACAACAACAGTACAAGCAGCACGGGATCCACCACAGACAGAAATTACCCTACGATACTGGGTGGACCCTCAACAACTGAAGTTCGTAGACGGAGCCTGGTACAGACAAGGGAAGTACGTCATCACGGGATCCCTAGACTGAGAAACGGGAACTCATTGCCGCACACCACGACCCTCCGGTACACGGACATCCGGGAATCGCACGAACCACCAGACTAGTAGGAGCGAAGGTACTGGTGGCCAGGAGCTAAGACTAGACGTCCGAAACTACGTACAAGGATGCGCCGAATGCCAACGACACAAGGTCAACACCCGACCTACGAAAGCCCCAGCTCGTACCCATCACGCCAAAAGAAGACGCCCTTACCATTCGAAACAATAGCCCTCGACTTCATCACCAAACTCCCGACGTCACAGGGATTCGACACTATTTCAAACGGTAACGGACCACGATTGCAGCAAAGCCTCGATCTTTATTCCCTGCAATGAGGAAGTTACGGTGGAAGAAACAGTGGGACTCTACACCGCACATGTCTTCAAACGCTTCGGGCTACCATCAAAGATCATCAGCGATCGAGACCCCCGATTCGCCTCCAAATTCACGAGGGAATTGTGCCGAATCCTAGGGATTCAGCAAAACATCTCCACGGCATACCACCCGAGGACAGACGGACAATCGGAGCGCACTAACCAGTGGCTGGAGCAATACCTCCGCTTCTGGGCGAACGAGCGCCAAGATAACTGGGCGGCCTTCTTACCGATAGCAGAATTCGCGCATAACAATTGGCCTCACGAGGCAACAAGGAAGTCCCCATTTTCCCTCCTCATGGGATACGACCCACGCGCTGATTGGCTCGATAAGCCGTCCCCTATTCCCCAGGTCACCACGAGACTTGAACAATTCCGAGAAGCACGGAGAGAAGCACACGAGCTCATCAAGAAGGCACAATCAATGTGGATCAAACACCGAGATACGCCCAAATTCCACGTGGGGGACTACGTATGGCTGGAAGGACGTCACCTGAGAACCAACCAACCGACTCCCAAACTAGCGGCAAGAAGGCATGGACCCTTTAAGATCACGCGGATTCTATCACCGGTAAACTACCAGTTAGAACTCCCCACGCAGTGGAGTATCCACCCCGTATTCCACATCGATCTTCTCACCCCTTATCGCGAGACGCTCATGCATGGAGAAAACTTCCAGCGCCCACCACCAGATTTGATGGAAGGAGAAGAGGAATACGAGGTCGAGAAGATTCTGGACCATCGGCACTTCGGCAGAAGGAAGCGCCTTCAGTACCTGATCAAATGGAAGGGATACCCCGACTCGGAGAATCAGTGGATCGATAAGGATGACGTGTTCGCAGACGAGGCTTTAGCTGAGTACCACCAATTAAACCCCCGCACGACTCGAGAGTTAAAAGCCAGGAAGATTTCGTCAAAGCCCCCATCACCTTCCACCTCTTCTCATCACACTGGCTTCCTCTCTTCCCTACTCACAACAATGTCCGTTCCCACTGCCGCCGAGACCATCGCTCGCGTTGCCTCAAACACGGGCCCCATCACCCATCAAGAGCTCGTCGACGCCCTGCAAAGCCTCGTCCCCGCCGAGCACACCCCCGACACCAGCAACCCCGCCAGCTGGTGGCTGGTCACCGAAGATGGCCAGCGCCTCAAACCGATCCCCACTTACGACGCCCGAAGTTGATCGGCTTCGCGCAGCTCTCTGCGACAGTGAGGTGTCCTCACCTCGACCTCTCCCAGTTCGAGTCGAGCAGTGGGTCGAGGAGCCGGTCGCCGGCGACGTCACGATGGCAAGACTGGAAACGGGAGCGCCAATGGCTGGAGGTAGCGAGGGCGTGGAAGCGGGAGCAAATTCAGAGGGCGACCGAACGGCGGTCGGAGATGATGGCGAGGAGGAAGGCAGGGGCCGTGGAGCGCATGAGACGGTATTGGAGCAAGCGCGGGGGAGCCTCCACGACTACTACCCAGATGAGCACCCGCTCATCGTCACTGCCACCGACACTGACCACCCCGACGAGACCCCATACGCCTGTGACACCACGGGCCGTCCCTTGTACCGAGGAGGAGTACGAGCAGACGCTCCTCCCCTCTTCCCCCTGCTCCAACTACGACATCGCGCCTTAGGGCCCGCCCCCCACGGTTATCTCCACAACCGTGGGGAGAACTTCGTCCACTACCCGATCACCGACGGCCAGGGGCGTACCCGCCAAGCCGCGTTCATTCAGATCATTATGAATGCGGACCCCCTGGTGCTGGGACTTACGGAGGAAAGCGAGAAGGTGTATTCGAAGCCGCTCTATGCAGAGCCGCAGGTCCGGGCCCGAGGTAAGCCCCATTACCCACAGGAAGATCTTATGATCTTCGCCGGCGGCTACCATGACCGCCCTTGCGTCGATCGCGCCCTCGGAGAGCTGCACGACGTGAGCCTCAAGGCCGAGATACACCGGTACCGGTCTTACGCGTACGAGGCCGAGCGGATGGAGCAGCGGCTCCACCAGCTCGCCGCCGCGTTGGGGGGCATTAAGGGGGAGCTGGCCCGGAGTAAGTTCCGATTGGAGATGGCCAACGCCATGGATAGGATCGAAGAGGTACAGGCAGGATGGATGGGGGGCCCTGGCGACCGCCGGCGACGTGGGCGTCGCTCCTGAAAAGGGGGTGATGTTATGGTCGGAGCTTCATGGACTCACAATACGGTACGAGGATTGACGAGGACGCTTACTACACGGTTATGACTACGGTAGTAAGTAGAAATTAGTCATGGACAAGTAGGATCAGTCAGCGCGTTGTGCTAGCATGTGATTGCTAGTATGACTCATTACTAGGATAGCGGTAGTAGGGTTCGAGCTATTACTGCTACTAGTCGTTACGTTTAAGAGGAGCTTTAAAGCTGCCTCTGCAATCTGTATAAGTAGTGGGCTGTGAAGGCCAAGATACGCCATCTTGGTCTTCTTCAAATACCACTTTCGTCTTCTACTTCTCTGGAGGAACTCCTGAAGCCCTCTACTCCTAAGGGAAGACTTCGCTTATAGTCCTGACCTTCGAGTCTAGGAATCTGGCCCTTTCGACACGACAAGTCGGAGTTGCCTTGGTGCTAATTGGACGAGTGCTGTGGATCACCTTGGTTGTCTTCTACGGCCTTACCGAGACCTTGCAAGGTCTTCTACGATCAGCTAAGTCGTGAACGCCCTTCTACGAGCTCAAGTCGAGCTGAACGCCGTGGTAGTGTTACACTCCACCTGGCTGCACCTAGGAATCTTCGTGGTACTGATCTTTCCCCTCTTGTTTCAAGACTGTAGGTTCGGAAGTTCCTCCACTGGTCTCTTGTTGTGAACGCCATGGTTAGGAGATCTTGGTCTTAATGTAACGCTACCACGGCATTAGTCCAACTTGAACTCATATTAACGACGTTCACGACTTAGCAGGTCTGAGGGACGTTTGCAGAGTTTCGGTGATTCCATAGAACACGACTAAGGCGATCCACAGTATTCGCCCAAGCAATACCAAGGCAACTCCGAGTTGACGACTTGAGAGTGCCAGAGTCCCAGACGCGAAGGTCGGGAAGATAGATCGTAGAAGACGAGAGGCGCGAAGGCCCTTTAGAGCAAATAGAGTGAAGTGGTATT
>JAKELG010000733.1:0-14214 GCA_021527035.1 Lactarius vividus | reverse complement strand
TCCTCTCTGATACGTCGCACTTCCTCTATCGCTTGGACTTCTGTAACTGTGGCCATCGACTTCTGATGTGAATTTCTTCTGGCACCGTGATATGCAATGACTCAGCTATATGGGCTAGTAGGCTTGAGTCGTCTCCTGTTCCTGTTGTATTTCGCTTTCCGTAGCAGTGTGTTCTTCTGGTGGCTCTTCGTGGTTTGATTTGGAGGGTGCTTGTTCCCTCGGTTGTTCCTCTTTGTCTTCGCTGCTGCTGTCTCCATCAAGGGACCCCCAGTCGTCTCCATGGAGTTGTCTTGAGTCGATGTCGCAGCGATAGTGTCTTCCTGCTGGTCTGACGACGTCCCACTGATTATCTATTGGGTTCCACGTAATCTCCGTCCAGCAGAAGTTGGAGTAGTTGAACTCAACTGGTCGGTATCTGATGGCTTCCCCTGGGAAGTCGACGAAGTATCCGGTGTCTCCTCTGTACTCTCTCCACCTTGCTGCTCCTAGGAATTTTTGTGGTACTGATCTTTCTCCTCTTGTTTCAAGGTTGTAGGGTCTGAAGTTTCTCCACTGATCTCTTGTGGTGAACGCCACGGTTGAGGCTATCTTGGTCTTAATGTAACGCTACCACAGCGTTAGTCCAACTTGGACTCGTGTAGTGACGTTCACGACTTAGCAGGTTGAAAGGATCCCTTGAGAGTTTCAGTAATCCCGTAGAATACGACCAAGGCGATCCACAATATTCGCCCCAACAGTACTAAGGCAACTCCGAGCTTGTTACGTTCTGTCTTGGACTGCTCGGCCCGGTTGTGGACACTGACACATTCGTGATGACTCGGTGTGTCAGGAGTAATACGTCATGGACTTCGGATCTTGTCGCCTCGCGTTATGCTGACTGATGACTCCTATTGTTGTACGAGATAGTGATTAGGCTTGCTGACTGATGCCTTATTGTTGTACGTGTTTCGGATTACGAGTACGACTGCGCATTCTATTATTAGAATACGCTACTTACGCTACTGGCTACCTACGAGTTCAAGCGGAGCTAGAACTGGCTCCCTTACTTGTATTTAAGTTCATAGTAGTACGGACCAGGATCCCCATCTTGGTCTTCTTCCAATACCACTGTCTAAACTCGTCTTCCGTGCTAAGGGCCTGTAGTCGCCCTTAAGTGAACTAGCTCCGGCATATCCCTCAGAGACCAAGGGGATCCCCGTGACTCTATCTCCATCTTCCACTGTGAATGGTAGATTCGCCGATCGTACCTTATCCGCCCGGTACCACGTGCCACCTTGTCTTCGAATACCTCAACGCTCGCACCGCTCGACCACCCACTGCTACTACATAGTCGACAACCTTCAGTGGGAGTACGTCCATACCGTCCCGAGTCCACCAGCAGGAGTACCCGTAGAAGAGACCCTCTACACGTATAGGGATTCCACCGATTCCACCCTCGCGGGAACCCACGATACAACAGCGCCTAAGTCAGGCCAACGTCCGTGGTAGACGTTACAGAGCTGATGTCCTGAAAGTGCCAGTGTCCTAGACACGAAGGTCAGGAATACAAGGTGCTTGAAGGAAGGAGGCGCGAAGGCCCCTTTGAGAGGCGAGTTTAGAAGAAGAGTGGTATTCGGAAGAAGACCAAGATAGCGCATCTTGGTCTTCATGGTCCACTATTTATACATATTACAGAGGCAGCTTTAAAGCTCCTCTTTGATGAAATGTCCTCTAGCGTAAGTAGCTCAAACCCTACTATCACTATCCTAGGAATGAGTCATACTATCACATGCTAGTACTCCTCGTGCTGACTGATCGTAAAGTCCATGACTAATATCTACTTACTAATGTAGTCATAACCATATAGTAAGCGTTCGTCTGCGTCTCTCTTTCGTACCGTTACAGTTTTGTTCCAATAGATCTAGAATATCGTGTACTGCATCGACGTATGCCTGTTCGTTAGATCTTGTCGCGATGCCAATGTCGTCCATGTATACCCTTATGATTGTTCCTTTTGTCTTGTGGTACGCGATAAGGTCTTTGCAGATTTCGTTCATCATTGTTTGGAAGGTTGCCGGGGAGTTTGTCAGTCCAAAGAACATTACCGTTGGTTCAAAGAGTCCATAACATGTTTTGAATGCTGCCTTTTCCTGATCTCCTTCCTTGATGCGCACGTTGTTGTACCCCCAGCGGATGTCGAGTTTGGTGAATATGAAGGCTCCGCTGAGGTCTGCGATAAGTTCCGGTATAAGAGGAAGGGGGTATTGATTGCGTATGGTCCATTTGTTAATATTCCGATAGTCCTGTACTGGGCGTAGTTTTCTGTCCTTCTTTTTAATGAAAAAGAAGGATGAAGCGTATGGGGATTTAGAAGGTCTGATATACCCTTTCGCCAGTTGTTCGTCGATCCATTCCTTCAGCGCTTTATCTTCCACTTGGCTCATCGGATAGACCTTGCAGTCAATGGTGTCTGGTGTGTCTGGTTTGAATTTGATAGCGTGGTCCCATGGTTTAGCGAGGGGAAAACGATGTGACTCTTCTTCACTAAAGATTTTGACGTGTCATTGGTATTCTTCCGGGACAGCCTTCTTTTCTGTGTATTGTTGTGCTTCAATTGCTAGTTCGGTAGATGTGGTGGCTCGCAATCGTGTCGCTTCCGGATCGCATTCCTGTCGTAGTTGTTCCTCGATACGTTGTTTGTTGGGCATCCCTAGTAACTTCTGAACTACTAGTCAGGCGATGATGGGGTCTATACGTGGTTTGGTAGGATTGATGGTGCGCAGTACGACTGGATACTCAGCTTCGTTGAGGGTGGCGGATGCCCACTGGATATTAGGCTGGAACGTCGCCAACCATGGATATCCTAGGATGAGATCTTCTCCTCCTACGTCGGTGACGAGGAATCTCATGTCCTTCTTGATTCCTTTTGTTTTGACTTCTAGATCTATGCAGTGGGTAATCTTTCCCCCTTTGTTGTGCGTGCTGTCGATATTCCAAATCTTTCAATGGTGATCTAGTTCTTTGAGGCCTAGCCTCATCCTTTTTGCAAAGTCTGGATGGATAAAGTTGTTAGTGGCTCCGGAGTCCACTAATGCTCGTTTGTCAGCCATGGCGTAACTTGTGCCGCAATGAAACTGGAACATGCATAGATTGATAGCGTGTTATGAACACAGAATTACACTGTAATGCCCTCACCCAGGCCGTCAGGTTCAGGCGCTTTGAAAATCCTCTCGCCCCATTAGGTCCCGAACTACCAGGTCCCTAGCTTCTTCGTCAAGGTTTCAAACTCCGTTTATCTAGCTGGTCGCCCGTTCTTGCGGCGTCTCAGTGGTGGCACGGGTGCCGCAGGCTACTGCCGCCATCGTCTTCGAATTGAATCAAGGGTTCTTCATGCACGCTTTGCACCTCTTCGATGAAGGCTCCCCGTCCCTGGTGTGGTTGCCAGTTTGCGTTGTTGCGCAGTTGACAGGGCTGGAGGCAGTTGCGTTGGAAGTGACCGGGTTTACCAGCAGTTAAAGCAGTTGATGTTCTTCATGTCGATAATCCCTTTGTTCAGGATGGCGTCCCCCCGGTCGGGTATAGGGCGGTCTAGTGTAGTCGATTTCCTCGGATCCTGCGAGGCGTGCCTGTACTCTTCCGGGTGTGGTGTCCATGGCGTCTGGGTGGTTCCGGAATGCTTGCCATCCTTGACATGGCTGTTGGGGGCGGTTTGGAGCATTGAACGTCCTGAGAGAAGTGTTGCCCGGCTTACCAGGTCCCGGGGGTTTACGTCCCCCCAAACGCGTCTGCAAATGCATCCACTTGCGTTGTTGTTCTAAAACCACTACCTTCCATTGGGTGTAGGTGTTGGGACTGTGGAAGTTGTACACGTTCTTGTAAAGCTCTACTGGGATTCCGCTGGTGAATTTGTCGAGGACCAAGGAATCATCGAAGCGATATCCGGCCTCCCGTACTGCCTTTTCAAACTTGGCGACGTAGGAGTTGATATCTTGCCCTTCCATTCGGAATCCTTTCTGAAGGTCCTGCTGAGTGTGCTCCCTTTTGAGGGTATCGGCGAAGGTGTTGCGGAAGCCTAGTTCGATGGCTTCCCAGATCCACTTGTCGTATGGTCCGTGCTTGGCTTTGTACGCCTTGACCCATTTGGTGGTGGACAGGACCCATTCATTGACGTGGTCCCCTTGGATATAAGTGAGGAAGATCAGCGCTTTTCGATAGGGAAGAGTGAATGCGGGGTTGTTGTAGTTTGTTTCAATGAATAATTCCCATTGTGTGAGGAATTGTTGGACTTTGGTGCGGTCTCCAGTGAACACCAGGGGTTCCTTACCCTATGAACTTCTCGGGTTTGGTTCCGATGGAGACGTTTGGTCCGGTGAAGAGAGGTCCTCCAGGGTCCCCCCCTCCGTCATCTCCTCCGCCTCCTCCATGTCCTCCTGGCGGTGGTCCTTCTCCGCGACTGATACGCGCTGGTTCCTGGAATGTAGTAGGTTGTTCGGTGATCGTAGGTAGTCATGTCTGTTGGGATGGACTCAGCTATTAATCCCAATTGAAGTTCTTCTTCTTCTTCTTTGGCTTCGAGGATACGAATGTCCTTGGGGTTGCTTGCGAGTGATGGGGAAGGTGCGGGTGTCTTGGGTGTGGGTGATCGAACAGGTTCTTCTTCTTGTCCGTCGAGTGAACCCCACTGATCTCTCGTAGTTACCTCGCTTTGTAGAATGTCTAGGTGGAGGCTTGAGCCTGCAGGTCGGACGACTTGTAATTTGTAGTGGAGTGCGTCCCACTTGATTTCAGTCCAGCAGGTGTGTTCAAAGTTGAATTCTACGGGGATAAGCCCTGTAGTACCGTCTTTGTAAGTGTAGGAAACGGTGTAACCTGGGTCTCCTTGTTCAGTCTGCCAAAATGCCCCTTTGAGATATTGTTTAGGGACGTTGCGTTCTCCTCTTCTGTCGATGTGATATGCTCGGAATGGGATCCAAAGATTGCGAGTTGTTACTGCTGTGGAAGCCACGTTGAAGGATCTTGGTCTTAATGTTACATCTACCACAGACGTTGGCCTGACTTAGGCGTCTGTGTAACGTGGGTTCCCTTCGGGTCAGAAACGGTGATTGTCGGGGGAGTCGGGGAATACTGTGGGGTGACGCTGATACGCTCCGAGGTGATCTCGGTAGGTGTAGAGGGGGAGGTCAAGTGGAACATTCGGGGGAGCTGCGGGGACTTTACGGATATACCTCCAACTGGGATGGTCGACGATGTAGTAACACTTGTAAGGCCGTGTGGTACGCGAGTTGAGATATTCGAAGACAAGATGACACGTGGTACCAGGCGGGTAAGAGACGGTCGGCGTATCCACCATTCACAAAGGGAACTGGGGAATAGAAGTCACGGGGATCCCTTCTTGGTCTAAGGGATATACCAGAGCTAGATCACTTGAGAGTCGACAAGACCCTCAGCACAGTAGACGAGTTAAGAGGTGGTATTCGAAGAAGACCAAGATGGGGATCCTGGTCTGTAATACTACGAGCTTAAATACATGTAAGGGAGTCAGTTCTGACTCTGCTCGAACTTGTATGTAGCCAATAGCGTAAGTAGCGTAAACCGCATAAGACACATCATGTAGAACAATGGGAGTCATCAGTCAGCCGGGATTCAAGGCAACAAGATCCGAAGTCCATGACATATTACTACTGACATACTGAGTCATCACGAGTACGTCAGAGTCCACAACCGGGCCAGGCAGTCCGAAAGCAAAACGCAACACCGTTTGTATGATCAAAAAGCTAGGGAAACCAGCCAAAGCGAAAGCTGCGGCTACGACGGAATCCTCAGCCCCTTCCTCCTCGACAAACTCATCCAGTACAGTGGCCGCGGCCACCTCTTCCAATACCTCTCAGCCAAAGACGTCCCAGGCAGACGTGGAAAAGTTGATGGAGATGGTAAAAAAGCAGCAAGAGACCATTGAGGCTCTCAAAGCGGCTTTTTAGATCAGGGGTCGCATATAGCTGCGACTGGCCCCTCAATTACAGACTTTGACTCGGCTTCATGTTCTTGTAGTATATGTCTCAGGACTCACCTCGTTTTGGACTCACAATCTGTAATTCCTACGTACCCAGTGATTGCCTGTAAGTTAGATAGTAGTGATGTCTCAGTTTCGTCGTCTTCTGTTTCTACATCTACATCTGCCTCTGAGATGAACATTATATCTAGTTCCTACTCTGAAATAGCTCCTCAGTCAGTCTTAAGGACACCGACTTTGAGTGTAGCCATGCCACAAGTGATGAATTCTGATGCAGCACTTTCTTCTTCATTTATTATTCCCAAAACAAAAGATAAAAAATCACATTTTCATATTAGTGTCTATTTATCCGGACGTCATCATACTGTAAAAGTAGCAGCAATGGTAGATTCTGGAGCAACCTCGTTGTTCCTGGACAAAAGGTATGCTGACCACCATAAAATGTTGCAGATTCCTCTAGAGAGTCCAATCCTCCTCTATAACATAGACGGGACTCTTAATGAAGCCGGTAGCATTACCCACAAAGTTAGACTTAATCTTAAAGTCGGTCCAACAGAAGAAAAGTATGACTTCTATGTCACTTCCCTCGGACCAGAAAACGTCATTTTGGGGCTACCATGGCTAAGAAATCGGAATCCACAAATAGATTGGCAGGAAGGCACAATGCGTCTCAACTCCGCTGCTGAAATAGCGCCTGAGGAGCATGAGATAGAGGTGACGCGCATCATGGTGAACCATATGGAACGCCGCCATCTCCTTGCGGAGAAAGTGTTGGACACGGTCCACGACAAAGTCTTCTGCCTAGCAGGCTTTACGTATTCTCAACAAATCGCTGAGAAAGCCATTAATGCTAAACCTAAGAAGACTTTTGAGGAAATGGTACCACCACACTATCATGACTTCGCAAAAGTATTCTCCGAGGAGGAATCCCAAAGACTCCCCGAACACCAACCATGGGATCACACCATAGACCTGGAACCAGATGCAGTCAAGCACTGGAAGGTCAAGACGTACCCTATGTCACCCGCAGAGCAAGTGGAATTAGATAAGTTTTTGGACGAACATATCAGTAAAGGATACCTGGTCCCATCTAAGTCACCGATGGCCTCCCCAGTATTCTTTATCAAAAAGAAAGACGGAAAACTCCGTCTAGTCCAAGATTATTGACGTCTTAATAAAATCACCATTAAGAATCGATATCCACTTCCCCTTGCAGCTGACATCATTAATCGGTTGAAGGGAGCAGAATACTTCACCAAATTCGACGTAAGGTGGGGCTATCATAATATTCGAATCTGAGATGGAGATGAATGGAAGGGTGCTATTGTCACCAATCGTGGACTGTACGAACCCAAAGTCATGTATTTTGGCATGACCAACAGTCCCGCCACCTTCCAAGCCCTCATGAACACCATATTCGCGGATCTTATCGCAAAAGGAGAGGTAGCCGTCTATATGGACGACATCCTGATCTACAGTCACGACCTGAAACACCATCGAAAAGTCGTGAGAGAGGTGTTACAAAGACTGCAGGATCACGACCTTTATCTCAAGCCTGAGAAATGCGACTTTGAGAAACGCAAAATGGAGTATTTAGGGATGATTATCACCCCTGGAGAAGTGTGGATGGACCCTGGCAAGGTCTCCGCAGTAAGGGAGTGGCCAACCCCGACAACCCTGAAAGAAGTAAGGGCTTTTATCGGGTTTGCCAACTTCTATCGTAGGTTCATAAAGGACTTCGTGGCTATTGCCCGACCCCTGCATGACCTCATGAAGAAGGACACTCCATGGCACTGGAATCCGGAACAGCAAAATGCTTTCGACATGCTAAAGGAACGCTTCGTACAGGAACCCATCTTACGGGTGTACGATCCGCAACTACCTACGCGCGTTGAAACAGATGCATCTGGATTTGCTACAGGCGGCATACTTACACAGAAGTATCCTGATGGTCTTTGGCACCCTGTTGCGTACCACTCTGAGTCTATGAGCAAAGAGGAACGCAACTACAAAATTTATGACAGGGAAATGCTTGGCTTAATCTGTGCCCTAGAGGACTAGAGACACTTCCTCAAAGGCATCTCCTTTGAAGTGATCACTGACCACAAAAACATGGAATGGTGGGCCAGTATGAAGGACTTAAACCGCCGGCAAGCATGCTGGGCGTTATACTTAAGTCGCTTCACTTTCAAAATCACTTACAAGAAAGGAGATTCTATGCAAGCCGATGCATTAAGCTGATTCTCAAAAGACCACGTTAAGGATAACGAGGATAATTGCCAGGTCCAAGTCTTAAGGCCTGAGCACTTCCTCAATGCCGCGCAAGCTCACTTCGTGCCTGAAGTTGACTCCCTGGGCAGTCGTATAAGACTCACGTCCATTAAAGAAGCCGAAGTCATTGAGGGTCTTAAAACTTTACAAACGACCACTCCTAAGGCTCTTACGGACGGAGTCGCGCTGTGGGAGGAAGAAGACGGTTTAGTCTATCACAGGGGGAAACTCTATGTTCCCAACGACTGCGCCTTACGTCGTGATGTGGTTAAATCATGCCACGACACAACTACAACTGGTCACCCTGGAAAGAACGGAACCATCGAGCTGGTTAGCCGCTACTATTGGTGGCCACGCATGGCAGGCTTCATTGCCTCATATGTAGAAGGATGTGATTGATGCCAACGCTATCGCAAAGATCTACACCCCAAAGCAGTCATACAGCCGCAAGAAGTACCTGAGGGTCCATGGCAGTTAATTGGGATCGATCTAATTGGCCCACTGCCTATGTCACATGGAAAGGATATGATCCTCAACATAGTGGATCATTATACCAAACAGATCCATCTATTTCCAGTGACTTCTCAGATTACGGCTGATGGGGTTGCATCCATCTACTTTGAGCAAGTCTTCCCCTTGCACGGGATCCCGCGTAAAATCATAAGTGACCACAGACCCCAGTTTGCTGCAAGGAGCATGCGTGCCCTCTACAAGCGGTTAGGGATAGATGCAGGTCTCACCACAGCCTACCACCCTCAAGCTAATGGACAGGTAGAGCACAAAAATCAAGAAGTAGAAGTCTACTTGCACTTGTTCATTAGTAAAAGGCAGGATGATTGGGCAGACCTGCTTCCTACAGCGGAATTTGTGATCAACAGTAGACTCAATTCAGCCACGGGTCATACACCCTTTGAGCTACTCTATGGCTACACGCCTGATTTCACAATCCCTGCTGGAAGGCCCACAGGCATCCCAATGCTTGATAAGCATCTTCAAAAGCTAACCTCCTCTAGAAAGGACGCAGAGGCAGCGCTTCGCTTAAGTAAACAGTGAATGCAGACAGATGTTGAACAAAGACATAAACCATATGTCTTCAACGTCGGGGATAAAGTTTGGTTGCAAGCTAAGCAGATAAAGATACATCAGCAGTCATCCAAACTGGGCCCTAAGCAATTAGGCCCATTTGAAGTCACTAAAGTCTTGAGTGATGTCGACTACAAGCTTGCACTCCCCCCTGCACTGCATATCCACGATGTATTCCACATGGATCGCCTCTCCCCTTACAAAGGAAACGAAGTTAATGGCCTGCTACCGCCTCCTCCTGAACCAGTCGTTATTGAGGGAGAAGAAGAGTACAAAGTAGACCACATAAGAGATTCAAAACTCTTCAGTTGTACTCTGAAATACCTCGTTCGCTGGAAAGGGTATGGCAAAGGCGAGGACACATGGGAACCCACAAAGAATCTGGCAAATGCCCCTGAAAAAGTTGAGCAGTTCCATCAACAGAACCCGGGCGCTCCCAGAAAAATAGCGGCTCTCCTCTACACGTCCTTACCTTGGCAGAATCCATTTGTTAACACAGAGGCCAATGCGGACGTCAGCCCTTAAGGAGGGGGGTGATGTCACAGACGCGTTCATTTTCGCCTTTTGTGGATCACGTGACCTGCCATCACGTTCTCTAGTTAGTCACGTGAGATATCGTGCACTTTTCATCACGTGACCATGGGAAAGTATGCCCATACACGGGACATCCCTTTATGGTCACATTCTATATACAGACAGACTCTTCTGATTGGTAGATAAAGATAGAACCTTCTAGTACGCTCTAGATAACGCTTACTAGGCATGTATTACGCGCTGTATTAGGTTTTACTCAGCGACACGTCATACATAGTCAGCCTTGATGACAGTGCATCAGTCAGCACTAAAGATAAGGCTATTAATAGACACAACGTGTCAGCTCTTTAGTCATAGTCGATTACTTTACACTTAGTAACAGTGTTCAAGCTCCGACTTAATCGCAGCCGCAGTAGATACTTAAGCTTGCCTGTAGTGTCCTGAGTGGAACCAACTTGTCCTCTTGGTTCTCCACTCAGGTGTGCATCTCTCTGTACTTCCTTACCTCTGCCTATCTAACTTGTCCTCTTGGTTCTCCACTCAGCCTGCCGCCGTGTGACACTGCATGCTTCGACCTTGAACAAAGGTCTTTTAGTGTACGCCCACTCCATGTCGACTGTAGGTCTAGCATGTGATTTATCTCCGCGCCAAGCTCGAGTCTCACCCATAGCAGTTCACTCCATCTCACTTGGCTTGGCGTAGTGCGATTTGTCATACCGCTACAGTGAGGTCCACCTCACATGCCCTCACTGGCCCTTTCCTTCTTCTCCTTCCCCACTTTCTCCATTTTGTCCTCCATGCGGGTCATGATATTGGCGCACTCAAGGTGGTAGATGCTAGCAAGCTTGGTGTCCTTTGCATCCTCCAGCTGCCAGGTGAGGTCATTGATGCACTTTTGCAAGCGCATCTCTTCGTATGCAGCCTGCCGGAAGCGGCGCACTTCCTCAGTGAGGGTGACATCCCCCAGGCATTCCAGGATTTTGTCAAGTGGGTGGCAGTCAATGATGAGGAAAAGTTCCTCATGGGCAATGAAGGCGCGAGCATCACACGGAAGTTGGGGAGCGGCATATATGGGCTTACTGTAAATGAAAGGAGATCCCGGAACTACTCTGAGAATGAATGGGTCCCTGCCTCGTACAACCTGGACGTGGCTCGCCGAGGTGGTAACACCTCTGGGGAGACGGATCGTGAAGGGGATGGCATGCGTGCCCTGGTTGGTGTGGAACCCTTCGGGGATGATGACCCATGAGGCGGGGTCGTCCGTGTTGAGACGTGACTGATTTAAGTCACATGTCTCGTGGGATATGATTGAGTCATTCCCTTCCTTATACGGTATCTGACCCTTATGGTTAGATTTGGACACCCGGACTCTTACGGACCGGTTATTGTTTATCTTTATTTACAGATCCTTATTAGGCTCTTATTGTTCTTACTGTTAAGATACCGGACTCATCCGCTTTAGGCGGTTTTATTGTTCTCTGCCCTCCAATGGCATTTCTCCTGTAACACCTACCATGGACGTTTGCCTGACTTAGGCGCTGTTGTAACGTGGGTTCCCTCGAGGGTGGAATCTACGAATATCCGAGAGCGGGAAAACTGCGGGGTGAGGCTGATACGTGCCGGTGGAATCCCTATACGTGTAGAGGGTCTCTTCTATTGGTACTCCGGCTGGTGGAGACGGGACGGTGTGTACGTATTCCCAGTTGAGGTTGTCAACGATGTAGTAGCAATGAGTTGGTCGAGCGGTTCTCGAGTTGAGGTACTCGAAGACGAGGTGGCACGTGGTACCAGGCGGATAGGGCACGATTGGCGAATCTACCATTCACAAGGGAAGATGGAGATGAAGTCACGGGGATCCCTCTTGGTCGTAAGGGATATGCCGGAGCTAGCTCACTTAGGGACACTGCGAGTCCCTAGCACAGAAGACGAGTGAAGAGTGGTATTCGAAGAAGACCAAGATGGGGATCCTGGTCCGTACTACTAAGAGCTTAAATACAAGTAAGGGAACTATTTCCAGCTCCGCTCGAACTCGTAGGTAGCCAATAGCGTAAGTAGCGTATAATGCGCAGTCGTCATCGTAATCCGAAACACGTACAACAATGGAAGCATCAGTCAGCAAGCGTAATCAGTAACACGTACAACAATAGAGACCGTCAGTCAGCAGAAACACGAGGCAACATGATCCGAAGTCCATGACGTATTACTCCTGACACACCGAGTCATCACGAATGTGTCAGTGTTCACAACCGGGCCGGGCAGTCCGAGGCGAAACGTAACATCTCCCTCCTGCGCACAGACCAGGTGTATTTTGTTTGAGTCACCAGTGCGCACGGACCATTATTAGCTAAGCAACCTGTATATAAGGTCTGCTGTTTTTCGCCCTCACACTTCAGAGTTTCTTCATCCTCTGAAGTGTAAGTTCTACTTTACTACTAAGCCTCTACCTTACGCTGACAGTACTATAGTTACTTTTGTCTCTTAGGTGTGTTGCGCTGCAATAGAGTTTCTTCACCCTCTGAAGTTTACTTTTGTCTCTTAGCCACGCTCTTGCTTTATCTCGCTGTTAGTGCTGCCAGCTCAACAGGTTATGGGCCCTGGACGCTCATACTAACAGCCGTGTTCCAGATCTACCCTGTGTCACTTGCTCTCTCTGCACTCGCAACTTTCACCACATCTTTCCCACACAGTGAGCATCCTCTATCCTCTTTCTCCGACACACTCCTTTCTTGTCCACCGGCATTATTTGAATGTCGTGCCAATACTGGCTAGCCTTCATATGAAGGTTCTCACGAAAGGCACTAGGGAGCTGTTAAGTCAGCAGACGTGACCTTAAGTTCCCCTGTGCGCTCTTCCTCACTACTTATCTTCTGTCTCCCGGTTTTCGTCCGGATTTATTAGGCCAATAGGGGAAGACCCTTGCGGCTATAGGCCACCTTAATGGTTGGGAGATACTCGGTTAATACCTGGGTCTCTTTAAGGGGTGTGAAGGCCTGGTTAATAGTCAAACCCAGAAGTCCTTCCCTCTGATACAACTAGGGGTCGCTACTATAAGTAAAAGTACTATACATCAGTGCTAAGACCCTTAATGGTCTGGTCTAGAGACTCCACAGACAGCAATTGGAAATGATGTTGGAGTTGATCCTCATCTTTCCTCTTGGAACTCGCTGTTGGCTCATCTCTAGGGCACTGCCCCTCTCAAAGCTACCAGTGAACCTGAGTAGCCCCTGAGGACGGCCTAAAGGTTAGGACACGCTCTCCGGGAAATCCTTCGCCGGAAAGTACCCCAGACATGACTCTGCTTGACCCTGAATAAAGCTATCACTAAGACTGCTTGCCCTTCTCGCAAGGTCCATGTGGTAACAGGCTGCCCTGAGAAGGGGTTTAGTTTACACTACATAATACTTTTTACAAGTTGGTACTCCAAAGTCGCACATCCAGGGCGTGACACCTTGAGTGTTACAGAGTATAGCGCTCTTATGGCTGGACCGCTACCTTTCCTTTCAAGATCTGGACTGGTTCTGACTGCTCCTCGGAACCAGATTTTACACTTCAACATCTCAAATGGCTCAATTCACACTTGTCTTCCCTCCCTCCGTTCAGCTCGCCAAGTTGGACGGGACTAACTGGCAGTCCTGGGCACAAACTTTCACTTCCCTCATGTTGATGAATGGCTGCTCAAGGCACCTCACACATGACAACCCCGGTGCTGTCACGAACCTATAAACTCAGGTCGTGACTCGGGCGTCTAAGACCGGTCCGCGCCGGCCCGGTCTTAGGTAATCACCTTCCTAAAGGGGAAATCCGAAGTCGGAGTTCCAATTTCATACTCCGACGATCACGTGATCAATCACGTGATTACTTTCTGTTTATCAAACCACGTGTCTGGCACACGTGCCTGGAATCACCTGACAATCTGGAGTTAAAGATCGTACCACTTCTCGGATTTATCCGATTGGACTGCGGAGCAGTCACACCTTTATGGCGTCATATTGCATCATCGACTGCGGAGCAGTCGTACCATCCCTATGAATTATCTGATTGGACACTATTCTTAGATGTCTCTCGAATGTTCCATTGTGCAGCATTGCGCAGCACCCGTCAGGCGGCCCTAAGCCTGCCCTAAACCTACGCACAGACCATGTCCTTAGGTATATAAGCTAGCGCAATACAACGGACAGTCCCTCAGACTGTCCACTTGTGACATCCTCCACTTGCCTCCTCTCCTGTCTTAAAGTGCCCCTTCAGTTGCCGGACACCACCCCGCCAACAAGCGCCACTACCCCTTAGCTGAGTGCTAAGTACTGTCAAGCGAGCCAAGTGCCTCCCCTCGAGACTCC
>JAKELG010000732.1:0-14254 GCA_021527035.1 Lactarius vividus | reverse complement strand
ACCTGTATTTCATAGCAATAAAGACAATAGACGTCTCCGCTTGATACTGGTGTGATACCGAACCCCTTGAACCCACGTCCCTGCTAGGACATAACAATCCCCATCTTGGTCTTCTTCCAATTACCACATCTTCTACTCGTCTCCTGTACTAGGGACCCGCGACATCCCTAAGTGAACTAGCTCCGGCATATCCCTTGGTGACCAAGAAGGAATCCCCGTGACCTCATCTCCATCTTCCTTTGTGAATGGTAGATCAGCAGACCGTGACTTACCCGCCTGGTACCACGTGTCATCTCGTCTTCGAATACCTCAACTCGCGTACCGCTCGTCCTACCCACTGCTATTACATTGTCGACAACCTCGAGTGGGAGTACATCCGCAAAGTCCCCAGTCCACCTCCGAACGTCCCCATCCAAGAGACGTTATACACTTACAGGGATTCCACAGGCACGTATTGGCCTCACCCCGCAGTCTTTCCCGAGCACTCGGACAACCACAGGTTTCATCCACGAGGGAACCCACGTTACAACAGCGTCTAAGTCAGACGGACGTCCGTGGTAGACGTTACAGGGCATCTGGTGGACGATTGGGTAGATGAGCAAACCGTGTGGCTGGACACCCAGATAGCAGGAGGAGTACTGCACAACGAAGAGAACCTATGGAACACAGTCCTTGACCGGTTCATGAATGCCTACACCGACACCACCGAACAAACCAGAGCGCGCCAAGACATCGATAAGTTAAAGATGATTGGCGAAGACATGGACACATATATTGCGAAGTTCCAGAACCTCACGGCAAAAGCTGGCTATAATCCAGACGAAGCCAACGTCATTGAAAAATTCCAAGTGGGACTCCCCGACAACCTCGTAATCAACGCCATACGCTTCCAACACCCAGTGACATGGGATCAATGGAAAGCGGCGGTGCGACTTCAGCAAGCTGAATACCTTATGCTGAAGCCCCGTCTCGTGTGCAACCGATAAAATGAAAAATGAGGGGGTCACACCTGAGACCAGTGGGTCCAAGCCCTTAACAAGGCGCGTGACCCAAACGCCATGGATATTAGCCGCACTAGAGCCCACGCAACCCTCACAGATGCTGAGAAGCAAAGGATGGTCGTGGAGGGGAGATGTTTCTGATGCGGAGAAAAGGGTCATGTGTCGCATAATTGCCCACAAAAAGGCAGTCACGCTGCTCAGACCACAAACAACAGAGGAGTGCCTCCTCCCGTCCCCACTACCCCCGCAGTATCACCTCCCCCCCTCGTTACTTGAGTTGCCATATCAGCAAACCACGTACTGTCGAATGATGAAGCAGCTGACGCTCAGATTGCAGCGCTGGCTGCTCAACCAAAAGAAGTGCGGGACCTCTTGGTGGAGAAGCTTTTTGGAGGAAAGGATTTTCCAAACGCCTGAACCCGTCGGCCTGGGCAGAGGTGTTACACATGTATTATAGCAGATATCAATCCATGCGAATCCCAGTTCTTTTCAAATCTGCAAACGTGACGGCCGAACGACAGGTCCTATTGGACTCTGGAGCAACCAACAACTTTATTTGTGCGGAGCTGCTCAAACGAATGCATCTCAGAACCCAGCCCATCTCTGCTCCCATTACCATATGGAACATTGACGGAACTTACAACCAAGACAGCGCGATAACCCAGTACACCGATTTGGCGGTGCGGACTGGTGAGTGCATGAAGGCGCTTCGTTTCCTGGTAACCAACCTAGGAAAGGACAAAGCAATCCTGGGCTACCCCTGGTTCTTGGCCTTTGAGCCTGAGATAGAGTGGAGAAACGCCATGCTGAACGAAAACTTCCAAACAGTTGTAATCTCCAGCCTGAACCTCCAGAGCGACACCATGCCCCTAGAAGCTGCCATCAGGGCCCTACAGGCATATGAGCTCGATGAGGAGGCGTGGGAGCAGGTTGTAAACGAAGAATTGGAGCCAAGCATTACCTTCCTGTGAAAAATGACCACTGCATCAGAACTTGCTCAGCAGGAGGCGGCTAAGAAACAGATCCAAACATTCAAGGAAATGGTTCCTCCAGAATATTGGTCACACCATAAGGTGTTCAGTGAAGAAGCGTCACATTGATTTCCCCTGTCCCATGTATGGGATCAAGCCATTGAATTACTCCCCAATGCGCCTACCACACTTGACTGTAAAGTGTACCCCCTAACTGTGAACGAAGGAGAGGCACTTACGGCCTTCCTGAACGAACAACTTGTGAAGGGATACATTCGCCCTTCAAAATCCGCCTACGCATCACCCTTCTTCTTTATCAAAAAGAAGAACGGAAAGCTGTGCCTGGTACAAGATTATCGACGCCTCAATGAACTCACCGTAAAAAACCATTACCCCCTCCCGCTTATCCCAGAACTCATCGATCACATCCAAACCACGCGGTTATACTCAAAGTTAGACATTCGATGGGGGTACAATAATGTTCACATCCAGGAGGGAGATGAGTGGAAAGTGGCGTTCAAAACCAACCAAGGACTGTTCAAACCGCATGTCATGTTCTTCGGCCTCACCAATTTCCCGTTGTTACGTTTCATTCTCGGACTGCCCGGCCTGGTTGTGGACTCTGACGTATTTGTGATGACTCGGTATGTCAGCAGTAATAGGTCATGGACTTCGGATCTTGTTGCCTCGTGTTTCGGCTGACTGATGATTCCTATTGTTGTATGTGATGTGTCTTATGCGTTCATCTCCGAGCCCTATTGTTGTACGATACCGGTATTACGTTACGGATGACTGATTCCTAGGATCCCTGTCCTAGGATTTACGGTACTTACGCTATTGGCTACGTACAAGTTCGAGTGGAGTCAGAACTAGCTCCCTTACATGTATTTAAGCTTGTAGTACTACAGACCAGGATCTCCATCTTGGTCTTCTTCGAAATACCACCTTCTACTCATCTTCTGTGCTAGGGACTTGCAGCGTCCCTAAGTGAACTAGCTCTGGCATATCCCTTTGTGACCAAGGGGGATCCCCGTGACCTCATCTCCACTTCCCTTGTGGATGGTAGACTTGCCCGCCGTAGTGTATCCGCCGAATACCACGTGCCATCTCGTCTTCAAGTATCTCAACACTCGCACCGCTCGACCCACCCATTGTTACTACATCGTCGATAACCCTCGGTGGAGGTATATCTGTAAAGTCCCTAGTCCACCTCCCGGAGTACCTCTTGACCTACCCCTCTATACCTATCGTGACTCCACGGGAGCGTATCAACGACATCCCGCAGTCTTCCCCGACTCCCCCGACAACCACCGCCACCACCAGAAAGGGAACCCACGTCATAACAGCGTCTAAGTCAGACAAACATCCGTGGTAGACGTTACATTAAGACCAAGATCCTTCAACGTGGCTTCCACCGCAGTAACAACCCGAGATCTTTGGATCCCTTTCCGCCCGTATCACATCGACAGAAGAGGGGAACGCAACGTCCCCAAGCAATATCTCAAAGGAGCATTTTGGCAGACTGAGCAAGGAGACCCAGGCTATGTCGTCTCCTATACTTACAAAGACGGTACTACAGGACTTATCCCTGTAGAATTCAACTTCGACCACACCTGTTGGACGGAACTCAAGTGGGACGCACTCCACTATAAACTACAAGTCGTCAGACCCGCAGGCTCAAGCCTCCACCTCGATATCCTACAAAGCGAAGTAACCACAAGAGACCAGTGGGGCCCACTCAACGGACAAGAAGAAGAACCTGTTAGGTCACCCACGCCCAAGACACCTGCACCTTCCCCATCACTCGCAAGCAACCCCAAGGAAATCCGCATCCTCAAAGCACAAGCAGAAGAAGAAGAACTACAGTTGGGGTTAATAGCTGAGTCAATCCCCACAGACATGACAACCACTATCACCGAACAGCCTACCACCTTTCAGGAACCCACACGCATCAGCCGCGGAGAAGGACCCCCACCAGGAGGACACGGTGGAGGAGGAGGAGGAGGAGGAGGAGACGATGGAGGAGGGGGAGACCCTGGAGGACCCCTCTTCACCGGACCAAACGTATCAAGCGGGACCAAGCCCGAGAAGTTCATGGGCAAGGAACCCCTAGTGTTTACTGGAGATCGCACCAAAGTCCAGCAGTTCCTCACTCAGTGGGAACTTTTCGTTGAGACCAACTATGACAACCCTGTGTTCACCCTCCCTTACCGCAAAGCACTGATCTTCCTCACCTACATTCAAGGGGATCACGTTAACGAATGGGTCCTATCCACCACCAAGTGGGTTAAGGCATACAAGGCCAAGCACGGACCATACGACAAATGGATCTGGGAAGCCATCGAACTGGGCTTCCGCAACACCTTCGCCGACACCCTCGAAAAGGAACGTGCTCAGCAAGAGCTCCAGAAGGGATTCCGAATGGAAGGGCAAGACATCGACTCCTACGTCGCCAAATTCGAGAAAGCAGTGCGAGAAGCGGGATATCGCTTCGATGACTCCCTAGTCCTCGACAAGTTCACCAGCAGGCTTCCAGTAGAACTCTACAAGAACGCCTACAACTTCCACAGTCCCAACACTTACACCCAATGGAAGGTAGCCGCCTTGGAGCAGCAGCACAAATGGATGCATCTGCAAACGCGTTTGGGGGGACGTAAACCCCCAGGGCCCAGTAAGCCGAGCAATACGTCTCTTAGAACTTTCAACACTCCAAACCGCCCCCAGCAGTCTCACCAAGGATGGCAGGCATTCCGGAATCACCCGGACGCCATGGACACTACTCCCGGCAGAGTACGGGCATGCCTCGCTGGATCCGAAGAGATCGACTACACCAAACCACCCTACACCCAACAAGGGGGACGTCCCCCGAACAGAGGAATTGTTGATATGAAAAACGTTAACTGTTTCAACTGCGGAAAGCCCGGTCACTTCCAACGCGACTGCCGTCAGCCCCGCTGCCCGCGCAACAACACGAACTGGCAACCACGCCAAGGACGCGGGGCTTTCATCAAGGAAGTACAAAGCGTACACGAAGAACCCCTTATCCAATTCGAAGACGACGGCAGTAGTAGCCGCGGTGCCCGTGCCACCACTGAGACGCCGCAAGAACGGGCGACCAGCTGAATAAACGGAGTTTGAAACCTTGACGAAGAAGCCAGGGACTTGGTAGTCCGGGACCTAATGGGGCGAGAGGATTTTCAAAGCGCCTGAACCCGACGGCCTGGGTGAGGGCATTACGGTGTAATTCTGTATTCATAACACGCTATAAATCTATGCATGTTCCAGTTTCATTGCGCGCAAGTTACGCCATGGCCGACAAATGAGCACTAGTGGACTCCGGAGCCACTAACAACTTTATCCATCCGGATTTCGCGAAACGAATGAGGCTTGGCCTCAAAGAACTAGACCGTCATCGAAAGATCTGGAACATTGACGGCACGCACAACAAAGGGGGCAAGATAACCCATTGCGTGGATCTAGAAGTCGAGACTAAAGGAGTCAAGAAGGACATGAGATTCCTCGTCACCGACGTAGGAGGAGAAGACATCATCCTTGGATACCCCTGGCTGGCTACATTCCAGCCGAACATTCAATGGGCTTCTGCCACTCTTAATGAAGCTGAGTACCCAGTAGTACTTCGCACTATCAACCCTACCAAACCTCGCATAGACCCCGTCATCGCGCGATTGGTGGTCCAGAAGTTACTCGGAATGCCCAACAAGCGACATATCGAGGAGCAATTACGGCAAGAATGCGACCTGGAGACAGTGCGACTACGAGCCACCACATCTACCGAGTTGGCAATAGAAGCGCAACAGTACACGGAAAAGAAAGCCGTCCCAGAGGAATACCAACGTCACGTCAAAATCTTCAGCGAAGAGGAGTCTCACCGATTTCCCCTCTCGAAACCATGGGACCACGCCATCGAGTTTAAACCAGACGCCCCGGACACCATCGATTGCAAAGTGTACCCAATGAGCCAAGCAGAAGACAAAGTGTTGAAGGAATGGATCGACGAACAACTGGCAAAAGGGTACATTAGGCCCTCTAAATCCCCGTACGCATCATCCTTCTTCTTCATCAAAAAGAAGGACGGAAAACTACGCCCCGTACAGGACTACCGGAACATCAACAAATGGACCATATGCAACCAGTACCCCCTTCTGCTCATACCCGAACTCATAGCCGACCTCAGTGGAGCATTCATATTCACTAAACTCGACATTCGCTGGGGGTACAACAACGTGCGCATCAAAGAAGGGGATCAGGAAAAAGCCGCCTTCAAAACGCGCTACGGACTCTTTGAACCTACAGTAATGTTCTTCGGACTGACAAACTCCCCGGCGACATTCCAAACAATGATGAACGAGATCTGTAAAGACCTCATTGCGTACCATGAAACAAAAGGGACGGTCATCAGGGTATATATGGATGACATTGGCATCACTACAAGGTCTAACGAACAGGCACACATCGACGCGGTACACGACATTCTGGACCTATTGGAACAAAACGACCTCTTCCTCAAACCGGAAAAGTGCATCTTCCACACTCCCAGCATCAATTACCTGGGGGTAATCATTGAAAAGGGGGTGACTCGCATGGACCCTGTCAAAATTTCCGGCATTAAAGACTGGCCCACTCCAAAAAACGTCAAACAAGTATGATCCTTCCTAGGCTTCTGTAACTTTTACCGCGCTTTCATTCGAAATTTTGCCACTCACGCACGACCCCTTAACAAACTCACGCGCAAAGACACCGAATGGACATGGACGACTATTGAACAAGAAGCCTTTGAGATCAAGAAACTCATCACGGAAGAACCAGTGCTCGCACACGCTAGCCTAGAAGACCAATTCGAGCTGGAGGTAGACGCATCAGGATTTGCAGTGGGAGCAGTACTCCTCCAGCACAAAGAAGACGGCAAGAGACACCCCATTGCATACTACTCAAACACTCTCAGCGCGGCAGAACGGAACTACGACATCTATGATCTGGAACTCCTGGCGATTGTCAAAGTGCTCAGGAACTGGCGTCATTACCTAGCGGGATCCCCACACAAGATCAAAGTATTCTCAGATCACATGAACCTACAGTACTGGCACTCACCACAAAAGATAAGTTGCCGAGTAGCCCGGGAAGTACTAGAACTCTCTGAATATGACATTGAGATTCACCATATCAAGGGAACAGCGAATGGAAGAGCCAATGCCCTATCTAGACACCTGGACTACGACCAAGGAGAAGGAGATAACGAACACGTCACGGTACTGCTGGATGAAGTCTTCGTCAGGGCCACCTCACTGGACACCACGGAGGACCCACTCCGAATCAACGCCACTATATCAGTACAGGAAATGGAAAAGACCAATCCGATATACGCACAGGACAGGGACAAGATATGTCCATGGATAGACCCACACGGTCTCAAACTGATCAAAGGCACATGGTACAAAGATGGAAGACGTGCAGTCACAGGAGGCCTCCATGAGAAACGTGAGATCATCAGAATGCATCACGACCCTCCCGTATATGGACACCCCGGAATCAACCGCACAATCAAACTCGTGGGACGATACTACTGGTGGCCCGGATTATGTCAAGAGGTAATGGATTACATCAAGAGCTGCGCCGACTGCCAAAGGATCAAAGTCAACACCAGGGTCATCAAAGCGCCACTACACCCAATATTCCCTAAACCGGAAGCTATGCCATTTGAAACCATTGCCCTTGATTTCATTACTAAACTCCCTGTGGCACAGGACTGTGATACGATCCTCACGATAACAGATCACGACTGTACGAAGATGTCCCTTTTCATCCCTTGCCAAGAAGAAATATCGGCGGAAGGAACTGCCGCCCTGTACGTAAAACATGTTTTCCCTCGGTTCGGATTACCCGGCAAGATAATTAGCGACAGAGACCCGCGGTTTGCATCAAAGTTCACGCGAGAACTATGCAAGATCCTAGGAATTGAGCAAAACATCTCCACGGCATACCACCCACAAACGGACGGACAATCCGAACGCACCAATCAGTGGCTAGAACAATACCTGCGATTTTGGGTCAACGAACGACAAGACGATTGGATCCATTACCTCCCCATGGCTGAGTTCACGCATAATAATTGGCCCAGTGAAACCACTAAAGAATCCCCGTTCCAGCTCCTTATGGGATACAACCCTCGCGCCGATTGGACCGATCGACCCTCGCCCATTCCACAAGTGGCACTCAGGGTCAAACAGTTCAAGGAACTCCGCCAGTGCGCGCAGGCACTGATGATCAAAGCGCAGCAGGGGTGGATCAAGGCTAAAGATACGCCCAAGTTCCAAATGGGGGACCAAGTGTGGCTAGAAGGACGCCACTTACGCACACATCAACCAACGGCGAAATTAGCGGCACGACGCCACGGCCCTTTCAAAGTTGTCCAGGTGATGTCCGCAGTCAATTACCGACTAGAACTTCCCACACAGTGGCAGATTCATCCAGTGTTCCATGTGGATCTCCTTACGCCCTATCGCGAGACACCCACGCACGGACCAAATTATCAGCGCCCACCACCAGATCTAGTAGGTGGTGAAGAAGAATACGAAGTCGAGAAGATTCTAGACTCTCAGCGGTTCGGCAGAAGTCGCAAACTGCAGTATTTGGTCAAATGGAAGGGATACCCGGACTCGGACAATCAGTGGGTCGATAAAGATGACGTATTCGCAGACGACACAATTCAGGGAATTCAAAAATTCCAACCCCGCTCGCGAAACGCATATAAGCATGGGAAGATCCCAAGAGACGTCCCCATCTCCTTCCTCCACTTCTCTCCCCACTCATGAGGCCCTCTTCCCCAGTGAACTTCCGCTATGTCGTCAACACTGAACTATCGGCACCTTACCGAGTACAGTCCACGCCACTGTCACCCCTGTCGTCTACCCTCGCCCTTCACCAATGAGGAGATCGTCCTCCTTCCACCGGGTCATCCCAAGTTCCTTCGCCGTCCCCCACTCTTTATTCCGAGACCAATCAGCCTAGCCGCCTCGGAAGCAACTACGTTCCAACCAGAGCGCCTACTCCAGCGGGCGACGAACAGGGCTATGTGCCCAGCCAACCAGCATCCCCGCCGGGGCCCGACGAAGGCGGGGACCTGTACGACCCAGCCGAACGTCTCGAGGCGCATCAATATCTACATTACGCCACCCATCTCACCACGACACACTCGGAAACCCCCCCGCTATGCGGACCCCACCAGGGAGGCTATCACACTACCGACGACACATCCATCCGCGCTTTGCACAGATCAAGTGGAGGAACATGTGCAGGAGGCCGAGGATCGGCCGGAGACACCTCCACCCAGGGGGTACCAATACAACAGGGGAGTTCATTACATCCCTTTTCAGATACGAGACGCTCAAGAACGTCTTTGGCCAGCCCGTTTTACTCAACTCATCCTCACCGCCGACCCCTTTGTGTTGGCCTTCCGCAACGGGTGCAACCAGCAGTACGGCAAGCATGTCCACACCGTCCCCTACTACAACGAGCAGTCCTCTTCCCCCACTTACACCGACGACGACCTCACGTTCCTGCTCTCCGACACGGGGTTAGTCGACTCGGTCGACCAGGCGCTCCTTCATATGAAGGACATGACTCTCATGGCGGAGGTCCACCGCTACCGATGCATGACGTTGGGCTGGCACGCGCAGCAACATCGACTGGCCGCCGAGCAGATGAAGTTGGAGAGAATCAAGATAGAGCGCAACAGGTGTGTCGCCCGACTCCAGCAAGCTCACGCAGTCGACCACATTGAGAACGTGCGGGCCTTGCTTCATCGCGGACCCAAAGCGGAGCAGGATGCCGAGGAGATAGCTTGGATCCGAGCCCTGCGCGAAGTAGGCACCAATCCCCTTGCCATCATGCGCGGTCAAGCTGGGGCTTGAACCTGAAAAGGGGGTGATGTTACGTTTCATTCTCGGACTGCCCGGCCCGGTTGTGGACTCTGACATATTCGTGATGACTCGGTATGTCAGCAGTAATAGGTCATGGACTTTGGATCTTGTTGCCTCGTGTTTCGGCTGACTGATGATTCCTATTGTTGTACGTGATGTGTCTTATGTGTTCGTCTCCGAGCCCTATTGTTGTACGATACCGGTATTACGTTACGGATGACTGATTCCTAGGATCCCTGTCCTAGGATTTATGGTACTTATGCTATTGGCTACGTACAAGTTCGAGTGGAGTCAGAACTAGCTCCCTTACGTGTATTTAAGCTTGTAGTACTACGGACCAGGATCTCCATCTTGGTCTTCTTCGAAATACCACCTTCTACTCGTCTTCTGTGCTAGGGACTTGCAGCATCCCTAAGTGAACTAGCTCTGGCATATCCCTTTGTGACCAAGGGGGATCCCCGTGACCTCATCTCCACTTCCCTTGTGGATGGTAGACTCACCCACCGTAGTGTATCCGCCAAATACCACGTGCCATCTCGTCTTCGAGTATCTCAACACTTGCACCGCTCGACCCACCCATTGTTACTACATCGTCGATAACCCTCAGTGGAGGTATATCCATAAAGTCCCTAGTCCACCTCCCGGAGTACCTCTTGACCTACCCCTCTATACCTATCGTGACTCCACGGGAGCGTATCAACGACATCCCGCAGTCTTCCCCGACTCCCCTGACAACCACCGCCGCCACCAGAAAGGGAACCCACATCATAACAGCGTCTAAGTCAGACAAACATCCGTGGTAGACGTTACACCCGTCCACCTTTCAAACAATGATGGACGCCATATTCCGTGACTTCATTCTGACAAACGAGGTTGTTGTCTATATAGATGATATCCTTGTTGCCACCGCCGATGACAAGAACCATCATCGGAAGGTCCTCCATGAAGTACTACGACTTTGTGAGGAACACGATCTCTACGTGAAACCGGAGAAATGCAAGTTTGAGGTCTACGAAACGGAGTACCTGGGTCTTATTATTGGCCACGGGCGACTGCAGATGGACCCCGTCAAGGTTCGAGGGATCTGGGAATGGCAACCCCCAAAGAGCCTCAAGGAGGTTTGCGCATTTCTAGGATTCTGCAACTTTTACTGAAGATTTATACGAGGGTTCTCCCAACTTGCTCGATCTCTTCACGACCTCACAAAAAAGGAGGTCCAATGGCACTGGGGTGACATACAGCAGAACACCTTCGAAGATATTAAGAAGTGCATATGTGAAGAACCTGTGCTCTTATTCCCGGACCTTGCAAAGCCATTCGAACTGGAAGTTGATGCATTGAATGTTGCAGTCGGGGCTGTGCTGAATCAGCTAGGCCCCAACCAAAAGTTCCACCCCATAGCATTCCACTCCGAGTCATTCACAGAGACAGAATGAAATTATGACATCTATGACCGGAAGCTACTGGCCGTGGTTAAAGCGCTACGAGTGTGGAGAACATACCTCGTAGGATCCCCCCATAAAATCATTATCCACACCGATCACGCCAACCTCCAATATTGGAAGGAACCCTGGAAGATCAACCAGAGAATTGTGCGAGAGTTCCTAGAGCTGTCAGAATACGACTTTATTCTGAGACACGTAGCAGGAACGAAGAATGTGCGTGCAGACACCCTGTCCAGGCGGTTGGATTATGAGTCCGGCGAAGGGGACAACACCAATGTCATCATCCTACCAGCTGAAAGGTTTATCCGAGCCACCCAAATGTCAATATGTGATATGGATCTTTGGTCCAGGGTGGCTCAGAACGCTGATAAGGAAGAAGCGGCACGATGGGCCGAACACCACAACCTCAAACAGCATGATGGGCTGTGGTGGAAAGACGACGCATTGGTTGTTGTTGGGGACAACAATCTTAAGCGGGGGGGTAATCTCCTTCTTTCATGACTCTTCAAGCATGGGCCACCCCGGAATCGCCAATACGTGCAAACTAGTACAACGTGACTTGTAACGTCTACCACGGACGTTCGTCTGACTTAGACGCTGTTGTAACGTGGGTTCCCTTTCGGGGTAGCGGCGGGTGATTGTCGGGGGAGTCTGGGAAGACCGCGGGGTGTCGCTGGTACGCTCCCGTGGAGTTGCGATAAGTGTAGAGGGGGAGGTCAAGGGAACTCCGGGAGGCGGACTGGGGACTTTACGGATATACCTCCACCGAGGGTTATCGACGATGTAGTAACAATGGGTGGGTCGAGCGGGTACGAGCATTGAGGTACTCGAAGATGAGGTTGGCACGTGGTATTTGGTGGATACACTACGGCTGGCGAGTCTACCATCCACAAGGGAAGTGGAGACGAGGTCACGGGATCCCCCTTGGTCACAAAGGGATATGCCGGAGCTAGTTCACTTAGGGACACGCAAGTCCCTAGCACAGAAGACGAGTAGAAGGTGGTATTCCAAGAAGACCAAGATGGGGATCCTGGTCCGTACTACTATGAGCTTAAATACATGTTAGGGAACCAGTTCTGGCTCCGCTCGAACTTGTACGTAGCCAATAGCGTAAGTAGCGTGATCTAACAATAGAATCCGCAGTCCTTATCGTAATCCAAATCTTGTACAACAATAGAGAACCTCAGTCAGCCTAGTAATCCGTATCACGTACAACAATAGACGTATCAGTCATCCAAACACGAGGCGTCGAGATCCGAAGTCCATGACATATTACTTCTGACGTACCGAGTCATCACGAATGCGTCAGAGTTCACAACCGGGCCGGGTAGTCTAAGACAGAACGTAACATCACCCCCTTTTCAGGATCAAGCCCCCAGCTTGACCGCGCATGATCGCAAGGGGGTTAGTGCCACCTCACGCAGGGCTCGGATGCGGGCTATCTCTTCGGCGTCCTGTTCCACCTTTGGTCCTCGATGAAGCGAGGCCCGCACGTTTTCGATACGATCGACCGTGTGGGCTCACTGAAGTTGGGTGACACACCTGTTCCGCTCTATCTCGATCCTCTCCAACTTCATCTGCTCGGCGGCCAGTCAATGTTGTTGAGCGCGCCATCCGAGCGTCATGCAGCGGTAACGGTGGACTTCCGCCATGAGGGTCGCGTCCTTCATGTGAAGGAGCGCCTGGTCGACTGAGTCAACTAATCCCATGTCGGAGAGCAGGAACGTGAGGTTGTCGTCGGTGTAAGTGGGGGAAGAGGACTGCTCGTCATAATAGGGGACGGCGTGGACAGGCTTCCCGTACTGTTGGTTGCACCCGTTGCGGAAGGCCAGTACAAAGGGGTCGGCGGTGAGGATGAGTTGAGTAAAACGGGCTGGCCAAAGACGTTCTTGAGCGTCTCGTATCTGAAAAGGGATATAATGGACTCCCCTGTTGTACTGATATCCCCTGGGAGGGGGTGTCTCCGGCCGATTTTCGGCCTCCTGCACAGATTCCTCCGCTTGATCTGCGCGAACCGGGGATGGATGTGTCGCCGGTAGTGTGATAGCCTCCCCGGTGGGTCCGCATAGCGGGGGGGTTTCCGAGTGTGTCATGGTGAGATGGGTGGCGTAACATAAATATTGATGCGCCTCGAGGCGTTCGGCTGGGTCGTACGGATCCCTGCCCTCATCGGGCCCTGGTGGGGACGCTGGTCGGCTGGGCACGTAGCCCTGTTCATCGCCTGCTGGAGTGGGCACTCTGGTTGGGATGTAGTTGCTCCCGAGGCGACTGGGCTGATTGGTCTCAGAATAAAGAGTGGGGGACGGCGAAGGAACTCGGGATGACCCGGTGGAAGGAGGATGATCTCCTCATTGGTGAAGGGCGAGGGTAGACGACAGGGGTGACAGTGGCGTGGACTGTACTCAGTAAGGTGCCGATAGTTTGGTGTTGACGACATAGCAGAAGTTTACTGGGGAAGAGGGCCTCATAAGTGGGGAGAGAAGTGAAGGAAGGAGATGGGGACGTCTCTTGGGATCTTCCCGTGCTTATATGCGTTTCGCGAGCGGGGTTAGAATTTTTGAATTCCCGAATTGCGTCATCTGCGAATACGTCCTCTTTGTCGACCCACTGGTTGTCCGAGTCCAGGTATCCCTTCCATTTGACCAAATATTGCAGTCTGCGACTTCTGCTGAACTGCCAAGAGTCTAGAATTTTCTCGACTTCGTATTCTTCTTCGCCACCTACTAGATCCAGTGGTGGGCGCTGATAATTTGGTCCGTGCGTGGGTGTCTCGCGATAGGGTGTAAGGAGATCCACATGGAACACTGGGTGAATCTGCCACTGTGTGGGAAGTTCTAGTCGGTAATTGACTGCGGACATCACCTGGACAACTTTGAAAGGGCCGTGGCGTCGTGCCGCTA
>JAKELG010000731.1:0-14274 GCA_021527035.1 Lactarius vividus | reverse complement strand
GATCTGTGGGATAGGGGAAGGCTTATCAAGCCAATCAGCGTGGGATCGTATCCCATGAGAAGGGAGAATGGGGACTTCCGTGGCCTCGTGGGGCCCAGTTGTTAGTGTGAACTCCGCTTTGGTAGGAAGGCCGCCCAGTTATCTTGACGCTCGTTTGCCAGAAACGGAGATATGTTCCAGCCACTGATTGGTGCGCTCCGATTGCCCATCGGTTCGGGGGGTGATATGCCATGGACATGTTCTGTTGGATTCCCAGGATTCGACATAATTCTTGCGTGAACTTGGAGGCGAATTGGGGGTCTCTGTCGCTAATGATTTTTGATGGGAGTCCGAATCGTTTGAACACGTGCGGCATAGAGTCCAGCTGTTTCTTCTGCCGTGACCTCCTCGTTGCAAGGGATGAAGACCGAGGCTTTGCTACAGTCGTGATCAGTTACCGTCAAGATGGTGTCATATCCCTGTGACGTCGGGAGTTTAGTGATGAAGTCGAGTGCGATGGTTTTGAAGGGGAGTGCGTCTTCTTTTGGGGTGATGGGTATTAGCAGGGCCTTTGTTGGACGCGTGTTAACTTTGTGCCGCTGACATTCGGCACAGCCTTGTACGTAGTTTCGGACGTCGAGTTTTAACTCCAGCCACCAATATCTTCTTTCCACTAGCCTCGTAGTTCGTGCAATTCCAGGGTGTCCGTGTACCGGAGGATCATGATGTGCGGCAATGAGTTTTCGTTTCTCTTCTAAGGATCCTGTGATAACGTACTTCCCTTGTCTGTACCATGCTCCGTTTATGAACTTCAGCTGCTGAGGGTCTACCCAGTATCGCAGGATAATTTCTGTTTGCGGCAGGTCTTCTGTGGCTTGTACTGTTGTTGTTCGTACGAAGATGTCTTCTGGTAATACTACTACATTTTCATTGTCTTGTTCTCCCTGGTCGTAGTCAGGTTGTCGGGATAGTGCGTCGGCGCGACTGTTCTTCTTTCCTGGGATGTGGTGAATTTCGAAGTTGTATTCCATGAGTTCTAGTACTTCCCTGGCAACTCTCCGGCTGATCTTCTGTGGCAGCTTCCAATATTGGAGGTTCATGTGGTCCGAGTAGATTTTGATCTTGTGCGGTGATCCGGCTAGTAGTGGTCTCCAGTGTCGGAGGGCTTTGACTATCACTAGGAGTTCCAGATTGTATATGTCGTAGTTTCTTTCCACCTCGTTAAGTGTGGCCGAGTAGTATCCGATTGGGTGCCGTTTTCCATCCTCCTTTTTCTGAAGTAATACCGCGCTGGTGGCGAATCCCGAGGTGTCCACTTCAAGCTCAAATGGGGCATCTAGTTTTGGATGAGCAAGTACCGGTTCTTCCATAACTAGGGTTTTGAGTTTTTGGAACGCTTTGTCCTCTTCGTCAGTCCACCTCCATTCTGTGTCCTTCCTCGTGAGTTTGTTGAGGGGTTTGGCGTGTGTAGCAAAGCCGCGGATGAAGAGTCGGTAAAAATTGCAGAAGCCTAAGAAGGATCGGACGTCACGGACCTTTGTGGGTGTGGGCCAGTCCTTGATACCAGCGATTTTTACCGGGTCCATGCGTGTTACTCCCTTTTCAAGGATTACCCCCAGGTAATCCATCCGCGGCTTGTGGAAGAGGCACTTTTCGAGTTTGAAGTAGAGGTCGTGTTCCATGGCAACTTGGAGTACGTCGCAAACCGCTTCTTCGTGTTCCTTTTGTCCTGCTGGTTCCTTAGTTGCAATGCCTATATCATCCATGTAGACGTGTATGGTTGTTCCTTTGGCTTCATGCTTTGCGATAGTGTCTCGGTAAATCGTGTTCATCATGGTTTGGAAGGTTGCCGGGGAGTTAGTGAGTCCGAAGTACATGACCGTAGGTTCGAAGAGTCCATACCGCGTTTTGAAAGCTGCCTTGTGTTCATCTCCCTCCTTAATGTGCACGTTGTTGTACCCCCATCTGACGTCTAGTTTTGTGTAAGTGTGTGCTTGACTGAGGTCCGTGATGAGGTCTGAGATGAGGGGTAGTGGGTATTGGTTGCGGATGGTGACGGCATTTATTTTCCGATAGTCTTGTACTGGCCATAGTTTCCCATCTTTCTTCTTGATGAAGAAGAAGGACGAGGCGTAGGGGGACTTGGATGGGCGAATGTACCCCTTCTTTAACTGCTCGTCCAGGAATTCTTTGAGCTTGCCGTCTTCCTCCTGTGTCATAGGGTAGACCTTGCAGTCAATTGCAGGTGGGGTGCCTTCCTTGAACTCGATGGCGTGGTCCCAAGGTCGAGAGGGGGGAAATCGGTTGGATGCCTCTTCACTAAAGATCTTTGCAAACTGTTGATAAGCCGGGGGGAGTTCTACTTTATCACAGAATTGCTTAGCTTCAATAGCCAGTTCTGTAGCTGTGGTGCGTAGGTGGCTTTCTTCCTCCAGTTCTGCTGCTATAGCCTCTTTTTCTTCTTCCGTGAAGGCGCTTCCTATGACGTGGTCTTCCTTGTTGGGGTTGATTGATCGAATGACAACTGGGAGCATTTTTTCGTGTATGGTGGCATATCTCCAGTTTATCGTGGGTTCGTAGGTTGCTAGCCAGGGGTATCTGAGTACCAGATCTTCGTTTCCGAGGTCCGTGACCAGGAAGCGCATCTTTCGTCGTCGTTGATTAGTTTGCACATCTAAGTCAATGAAGTGGGTGATACTGCCCGCTTTATTTTCCGTGTTGTCGATGTTCCATATTTTTCTGGGGTGGTCCAACTCTTGGAGCCCCAGGCCCATCCTTTTTGCAAATGAAGGACGTATGAAGTTATCCATTGCTCCGGAGTCTACTAGTGTTCTGATGTCGGCCATTGCGTAATTCGTGCGAATCGAGACTGGAATTCTAAGAGACCGATAGCGAGTCATGATTACAGAATTACAATTGACCGCCCTCACCCAGGCCGATGGGTTCAGGCGTTCTGAAAACCCTCCTTTCCCCACATTTCTTGGAGGATGAGGTCTTTTACGTCATCTGTTTCTCCTGCTACTCTGGCCAACCAGTCTTTTGCTCGTTGTTGCGGAGGCGCCGTGTTTGCTGCCCTGACTTGCGTGGGTGGTTCTTCCTGGGTGTGGTAGTCCGTATCTGCCATTCGGCTAGTGGTTGCTCGGCGGCGTGGCTGTGGGCAGTTTCGTGAGAAATGTCCCATCTGGTTACAGTTGTAGCAGACGACTGTCCTCATGTCTCGAGGCGGAGGCCCCCCTCCTCTTCCGTATCCTCCTCTTTGTGGTCTTGGGATAAATGGTCTATTGGGATCCCCGACTTCCGCTACTCTTGCGCGAGTTCGATTGGCTGATGTGTCCATTGCGTTCGGGTCGTATCTGGGAGGGGGTGGTCCCTGCGGTGGTCCCCAGTTCGGGGGTTGCGGCCTCCACCAAGGTTGGGCGGATGATGGTGGTGTCTTTGTCTTGAAGTTGTCAAGGCGTGCTTTCATGTGTATGTATTGCTTCTGCCTTCGTAGCGCGCACCTCTTCCAGTCTTTGAACGTGTGCGGTTCATCCAGTTCGTAGACCTTCATAAACAGGGCTCGTGGTAGTCCCACGGTGAACCGGTCGATAGTTTGTCGGTCGTTCAGGTTATAGTGAGCTTTTCTGGCTAGTTGCTCAAACTTAACGATGTACGCGTCAATATCCTCTCCTGTCATCTTGATTCCCTTTTGTAATTCTGCTTGTGCTTGTTCTTCCTCGAGTATGTTCGAGAACCGTTTGGCAAATTCTGTCGCGACATGGTTCCACAGTGTTTGGGAGTATTGGCTTACTCCTCGTCGTACTTCCCGATTGAGCCATTCGAGGATGGATAGTGTCCACTCGCTAACGTTGATCCCTTTGACGTATCCCAGGAAGAGAAGGGATCGTCGGTATTCGTTCTGCATGATGGGGGCATCCAAGTTCATCCCCCAGTACACGTGCCATTGTGTGAGGAATGCTTCGTATTTAGTGCGATCTCCATCAAATATGGTCGGTGGTTCACCTGATAGTCTATCCGACCCGTGTCCTCCGCCTGGAGGTCCTCCGGCTAGGGGTCCTCCTGGTGGAGGTCCTCCTCCATTCGGGGGTCGACCTCCTCCCGGGAATCCTCCTCTGGTCGGGCCTTGGCCTGGGAATCCACCTGGGAGTCCTCCTGGTGGTGGTGGTGGTCCTTCCAGTGGGTCCAGGTGGTCTGGTCCTATTGCTCTAAAGAGGGCTGCGTTGTCAGCCGTCATGCGGTGTCCGGTGTTAGGGTTGATAGGGTTGAGGATGGCTTCGGCTTCTTCCCTGATGCGTTGTACTTCTTCCATTGCCTGTGTTTCGGTTGCTGTGGCCATAGGACTTCGGATGTGAATCTCTTCCGGTACTGTGATATGTAGTGACTCAGCTATGTGTGCCAACAAACTTGAGTCTTCTCCTGTTCCTGGCCATATTTCACTTTCTGTGGCTGTGTGTTCTTCTACTTGTTCTTCGTGACTCGATTCCGAGGGTGCGTGTTCCCTGGGTGCTTCTTCTTCTTCGCTACTGCTGCTATCGCCATCTAGTGACCCCCAGTCGTCTCCGTGAAGCTCTCTGGAATCGATATCACAGCGGTAGTGTCTTCCCGCTGGTCTAACGACGTCCCACCGGTTGTCTATGGGGTTCCACATAATCTCCGTCCAACAGAAGTTGGAGTAATTGAACTCAACTGGTCGGTATCTGATTGCCTCTCCTGGGAAGTCTACGAAGTAGCCGGTGTCTCCTCTGTATTCTCTCCACCTGGCTGCACCTAGGAATCGTCTCGGTACTGATCGTTCCCCTCTGGTTTCAAGGTTGTAGGGTCGAAAGTTTCTCCACTGATCCCTTGTAGTGAACACCATGGTTGGCTATCTTGGTCTTAATGTAACACTACTGCCCACCTTGTTTTCCATATTATCTATGTTCCATATCTTTCAGGGTCTATCCAACTGTTGGAGACCCAGCCCCATCCTTTTTGCAAAGGAGGGGCGTATGAAGTTGTTGGTGGCTCCCGAGTCTACAAGCCCTTTAATGTCAGCCATTGCATAACTTGTGTGAATCAAGACTGGAATTTGAAGCGAACAATAGTGAGTCATGATTACAGAGTTACAATTAACTGCCCTCACCCAGGCTGATGGGTTTAGGCGTTCTGAAAACCCTCCTTTCCCCACATTTCTTGGAGGATGAGGTCTTTAACATCATCCATTTCTCTGGCTACTCCTGCAAGCCAGTCCTTGGCCCTCTGCTGGGGTGGCGCCATACTGGTGGTCTGTACTTGGGTTGGGGTTTCTTCTTGCATGTAGTAGTCTGTTTCTGTCATGCGGCTGTTGGATCCCCTTTTTCTCAGCTGCTGACAATTCATGAGAAGTGTCCCAGCTGGTTGCAATTGTAGCAGATCACTGCCCTCATGTCCCTAGGTGGTAGGCCTCCTCCTTGTCCGAATCCTCCTTGTTGAGGTCACGGGATGAACAGTCTGTTGGGATCCCCTACCTCTGCTACTCTTGCACATGTTCTGTTGGCCAATGTGTCCATGGCATTTGGGTCATATTGAGGTGGAAGTGGTCCCCTCAGTGGTCCCCAATTGGGCAGGGAAGGTCTCCACCTTGGCTGCGCGGATGAAGGTGGATTCTTGGTTTTGAAGTTGTCAAGGCACGCCTTCATGTGAATGTATTGTTTTTGTCTTCTGAGTGCACATGTCTTCCACTGTTCAAAAGTGTGAGGTTCATCGAGTTCATACACTTTCATGAACAGGGCTCATGGTAATCCTGACATGAATTGATCAATGGTTTGTTGATCATTAAGGTTGTAATGAGCTTTTTGGGCCAGTCTTTTGAACTGTACTACGTATGCGTTGATGTCCTCTCCTGTCATTTTAATCCCTTTTTGAAGCTCTGCTTGAGCTTGTTCTTCTTCTAGGGTATTGGCGAATCGTTTTGCAAATTCCATTGCTATGTGATTCCAGAGGGTTTGCGAGTATTGACTTACACCTCTTTGTACTTCCTGATTCAGCCATTTGAGCATGGTCAGCGTCCATTCACTGACATTTGTTCCCTTTACGTATCCTAGGAATAGGAGGGATCTTCTGTAGTCATTTTGCATTATGGGGGCCTCCAAGTTCATCCCCCAGTATATGTGCCATTGTGTTAGGAATGTCACGATCACGTGACATGTGACATGACTTGGAGGAAACTCGGACTGACAGTGAGATTGACAGCAAAAGCAATGCACTGGCACCTGCCAAAACACTTACGCGTTTCTCTAGCTTCTCGGAAAATAGTCTTAGTAATATCAGTCTGTACAAGTATAAGTATGAGGCCTTTTGTGTAGTAGTTACCTTGTCTGAGCTTTGTAGAAATTCCAGCCATAGTTTGCTCATCTTGAGTGACTTGCACATCCTGTTCATCTCTTACATCTTCCTTGGCAAGGTTACCCCTTTGCCCATTGTCATCACCGTTCTAAGTCCCAGCCCTCGACCTTAGGCCCAACTTGGTCGACTTCTTTGTCACTTTACGCCTGCACTTCCGACATTGTCCCAAACGTTCCGGCTGGAATGTAACAAAAGCTCAGACCTACCTCACTGATCCCGCACTCGTTGTGCAGCTAGGAACCTAGGAACTTAAGACTACCACCCGGACCCGCGCTTGCTGTGCAGTTAGACATCTAAGACTTACAAATTACGAACCAGCACGGACAGTGAAGTTGTAGCGGTATGACAATCACGCTACGCCAAGCCAAGTAAAAAGAGGTGAACTGCTATGGGTGAGACTCAAGCTTGGCGCGGAGATAAATCACGTGCTAGACCTACAGTCAACGTGGAGCGAGTGTACACTAAGAAACCTTTATTCAAGGTTAAAGCACACGGTGTCACACGGCGGCAGGCTGAGTGGAGAACCAAGAGGACAAGTTAGATAGGCAGAGGTAAGGAAGTACAAAGAATTGCGCACCTGAGTGGAGAACCAAGAGGACAAGTTGGTTCCACTCAGGACGCTACAGGCAAGCTTAAGTATCTACTGCGGCTGAGATTAAGTCGGAGCTTGAACACTGTTGCTAAGTGTAAAGTAATCGACTATGACTAAAGAGCTGATGCGTCGTGTCTATTAATAGCCTTATCTTTAGTGCTGACTGATGCACTGTCATCAAGGCTGACTACGTATGACGTGTTGCTGAGTAAAACCTAATACAGCGCGTAATACATGCCTACTAAGCGTAATCTAGAGCGTACTAGAAGGTTCTATCCTTATCTACCAATCAGAATGTCTGTCCATGTATAGAATGTGACCTTAATGGGATATCCCTTGTATGGGTATACTTTCTCATGGTCACATGATCAAAAGTGCATGGTATTTCACGTGACTAACTAGAGAACGTGATGGCAGGTCACGTGATCCACAGAAGGCGAAAATGAACGCGTCCGTGACATCACCCCCCTCCTTAAGGGCTGACGTCCGCGTTGGCCTCTGTGTTTACAAATGGATTCTGCCAAGGTAAGGACGCGTAAAGGAGAGCCACTATTTTTCTGGGAGCGCCTGGGTTCTGTTGATGGAACTGTTCAACCTTTTTTGGGGCGTTTGCCAGATTTTTTGCGGGTTCCCATGTGTCCTCGCCTTCGCCGTATCCTTTCCAGCGAACGAGGTATTTCAGAGTACGACCAAAGAGTTTGGAATCTCTTATGTGGTCTACTTCGTACTCTTCTTCTCCCTCGATAACGACTGGATCAGGAGGAGGCGGTAGCAGGCCATTGACTTCATTTCCCTTATAAGGAGAGAGGCGATCCACGTGGAATACATCGTGGATGCGTAGCGCGGGTGGGAGTGCAAGCCTGTAGTCGACGTCACTTAGGACTTCAGTGACTTCAAATGGGCCTAATTGCTTGGGGCCCAGTTTGGACGACTGTTGGTGGATTTTAATTTGTTTGGCTTGCAACCAGACTTTATCTCCGACCCTAAAGGTGTAAGACTCATGTCTTTGGCCAATCATTCGCTGTTTACTTAAGTGAAGTGCTGCCTCTGCATCCTTTCTAGAGGACGTTAGTTTTTGAAGACGCTTATCGAGCGTTGGGATACCCGTGGGTCTTCCAGCGGGAATCGTGAAGTCCGGTGTATAGCCGTAGAGTAGCTCAAAGGGTGTATGACCCATGGCTGAGTTGAGTCTACTGTTGATCATGAACTCCGCTGTGGGGAATAGGTCTACCCAATCATCCTGTCTCTTGCTAATGAACAAGTGCAGATATACTTCTACTTCTTGATTTTTGTGCTCTACTTGTCCATTAGCTTGAGGGTGATATGCTGTGGTGAGACCTGCGTCTATCCCTAACCGCTTGTAGAGGGCACGCATGCTCCTTGCAGCAAACTGGGGTCCGCGGTCGCTTATAATTTTACGCGGGATCCCGTGCAAGGGGAAGACTTGCTCGAAGTAGATGGATGCCACCCCATCAGCCGTAATCTGAGAAGTCACTGGAAATAGATGGATCTGCTTGGTATAGTGATCCACTATGTTAAGGATCATATCCTTTCCACGTGACATAGGCAGTGGACCGATCAGATCGATCCCGATAATCTGCCATGGACCCTCAGGTACTTCTTGCGGCTGAATGGCTGCTTTGGGGTGTAGATCTTTGCGATAACGTTGGCATCGATCACATCCTTCTACATATGAGGCGATGAAGCCTGCCATGCGTGGCCACCAATAATAGCGGCTAACTAGCTCGATGGTTCCGTTTTTTCCAGGGTGACCGGTTGTAGTCGTGTTATGGCATGACCTGACCACGTCACGACGTAGAGCACGATCATTGGGAACGTAAAGTTTCCCCCTGTGATAAACTAAACCGTCTTCTTCCTCCCACAGTGCGACTCCATCCGTAAGAGCTTTAGGAGCGGTCTTCTGTAGTGATTTAAGACCCTCGATAACTTCGGCTTCTTTTATGGATGCGAGTCTGATGCGACTGCCCAGGGAGTCAACTTCGGGCACGAAGTGAGCTTGTGCGGCATTGAGGAAGTGCTCAGGTTTTAGTACTTGAACCTGGCGATTATCCTCATTATCCTTGACATGGTCTCTGGAGAACCGGCTTAATGCATCGGCTTGTATGGAATCTCCTTTCTTGTAAGTGATTTTGAAGGTGAAGCGACTTAGATATAGCACCCAGCGAGCTTGCCAGTGATTTAAGTCCTTCATACTGGCCCACCATTCCATATTTTTGTGGTCAGTAATTACTTCAAAGGAGATGCCTTCGAGGAAATGTCTCCAATCCTCTAAGGCGCGGATTAAGCCAAGCATTTCCCTGTCATAAATTTCGTAATTGCGTTCCTCTTTGCTCATTGACTCTGAGCGGTACGCGACAGGGTGCCAGAGGCCATCGGGATACTTCTGGGTAAGTATGCCGCCGGTAGCGAATCCGGATGCATCTGTTTCGACACGCGTGGGTAGCTGTGGATCGTACACTCTTAGGATAGGTTCCTGTACGAAGCACTCTTTTAACGTGTCAAAAGCTTTCTGCTGTTCCGGATTCCAGTGCCATGGAGTGTCCTTCTTCGTGAGGTCATGTAAGGGTCGGGCTATGGCCGCGAAGTCCTTAATGAACCTACAATAGAAGTTGGCAAACCCAATAAAGGCCCTTACTTCTTTCAGGGTTGTTGGGGTTGGCCACTCCCTTACTGCGGAGACCTTGCCAGGGTCCATCCGCACTTGTCCGGGGGTTATAATCATCCCAAGATACTCCATTTCGTGTTTCTCGAAATCGCATTTTTCTGGCTTAAGGTAGAGGTCGTGATCCTGCAGTCTCTGTAACACCTCTCTTACGACTTTTCGATGGTGTTCCAGATCGTGACTGTAGATCAGGATGTCGTCCATATAGACAGCGACCTTTCCTTGTGCGATGAGATCTGCGAATACGGCGTTCATAAGGGCTTGGAAGGTGGCGGGACTATTGGTCATGCCAAAGTACATGACCTTGGGTTCGTATAGCCCTCGATTTGTGACGATAGCACCTTTCCATTCGTCTCCATCTCGGATTCGAATATTATGGTAGCCCCATCTTACGTTGAATTTAGTGAAGTACTCTGCTCCTTTCAACCGGTTGATAATGTCGGCCGCAAGTGGAAGTGGATATCGGTTCTTAATGGTTATTTTGTTAAGACGCCGATAATCCTGGACAAGATGGAGCTTTCCGTCTTTCTTTTTGATGAAGAATACCGGTGATGCCATTGGTGACTTAGATGGGACCAGATACCCTTTACCAATATGTTCGTCCAGGAACTTATCTAATTCCACTTGTTCTGCGGGCGACATGGGGTACGTCTTGACTTTCCAGTGCTTGACTGCATCAGGTTCTAAGTCTATGGCGTGATCCCATGGTTGATGTTCGGGGAGCCTTTGGGATTCTTCCTCGGAGAATACTTTCGTGAAGTCACGATAGTGTGGAGGTACCATTTCTTCAAAGGTCTTCTTAGGTTTAGCGTTAATGGCTTTCTCAGCGATCTGCTGAGAATACGTAAAGCCTGCTAGACAGAAGACTTCATCATGGACTGTGTCCAACACTTTCTCTGCAAGGAGACGGCGGCGTTCCATTCGGTTCGCCATAATGTGTGTCACCTCTATCTCATGCTCCTTGGGCGCTATTTCAGCGGCGGAGTTGAGACGCATTGTGCCTTCCTGCCAATCTATTTGCGGATTCCAATTCCTTAGCCAGGGTAGTCCCAGAATGACTTTCTCTGGTCCCAATGAAGTGACGTAGAAGTCATATTTTTCTTCGGTGGGACCGACTTTGAGTTTAAGTCGTACTTTATGGGTAATGCTACCGGCTTCGTTGAGAGTTCCGTCTATATTATACAGGAGGATTGGACTCTCAAGAGGAATCTGCAACATTTTATGGCGGTCAGCGTACTTTTTGTCCAGGAACAACAAGGTTGCTCCGGAATCTACCATTGCTGCTACTTTTACAGTACGATGACGTCCAGATAAATAGACACTAATATGAAAATGTGATTTTTTATCTTTTGTTTCGGGAATAATAAATGAAGAAGAAAGTGCTGCATCAGAATTCATCACTTGCGGCACAGCTACACTCAAAACCGATGTCCTTAAGACTGGCTGAGGAGCTGTTTTAGAGTAGGAACTAGAAATAAAGTTCATCTCGGAGGCAGATGTAGATGTAGAAACAGAAGACGACAAAACTGAGACATCACTACTATCTATCTTACAGGCAGTCACTGGGTACGTAGGAATTACAGAATTTGAGTCCGAAACGAGGCTAGTTCTGAGACATATTTTACAAGAACAAGATGCCGAGTCAAAGTCTGTATTTGAGGGGCCGGTCGCAGCTACACGCGACCCCTTATCTAAAAAGCTGCTTTGAGAGCCTCAATGGTCTCCTGCTGCTTTTTTACCATCTCCATCAATTTAGCCACGTCTGCCTGGGATGTCTTTGGTTGAGAGGTATTAGAAGAGGTGGCTGCTGCCACCGTACTGGATGAGTTTGTCGAGGACGGAGGAGCTGAGGATTCCGTTGTAGCTGCAGCTTTCGCTTTGGCTGGTTTCCCCAGCTTTTTGATCATACAAACGGGGGCACGGTGCCCAGCTTTCTGGCACCAGTTGCAGACATCCCGTTCGTGATTCCCATCCTTTTTTGTGTGGTCTTTCGACCCGCAACCGTAACACTTCCCTTGCATCCACTTTCTGTACTCCGCTTGGTTCTTGAAGAACTCGTCTTTTCCTTTATTACCTTGCTGACTTTGTTGGCGCGTGGCGTCAACCTGCATGGCATCCGGGTCGTGGGACGCGGGCAGATTAGTCTTTCCAGACTTTTCCGCGCGGTGCTGGCGGAGGCGTTGGTCGATGAGGGTGGCCGTAGCCTTGAGATCGTCGAAAGTGTCTTGCTTCCTTTCGGTCGTGGCGAGAATGTCCTTAATCTCGTCATTAAGACCGGTATAGAAGCGGTCGCGGAGGTCGGCTTTCGACCATCCAGTTTGTCCGCTGTATTGCTCGAATATTGACGTATACTCGGCAACAGACCTCTTTCCTTGTTTTGTCTTTTTGAGCTCCTCCCGAGCGATGTCGCGTACGTCCATTGGGGAGAAGCGGCGGTTGAATTCTTTCACAAAATTGTCATATATCCCCACGAAGGGGAATGAGCCTTGGTTGGCCGCTTCGAGGTAGGGGAGAGCCCAGGTCTTGGCTTCTCCCTCCATCAAGTTCAAGGCGGCCACTATCCACCTTTCCTCTATCGGCATCCATGATTGAAGGATAGGCTCCCACGTGTTGAGAGCGTCTCCTTGTGAGGAGGCCCAATTATGGAAGGTGGCGAGGAAGTGGCGGGCATCTGTGGAGTTGCCCTTCCCGTCCCAGGCTTTGGGGCGGGCCACTATATCCTTGCCTCCAACCTTTCTGGGCTTGGCCTGGGTGGCGGCCACCTGCTGCGTTAAGTCCGAGACTTGTTGAGCAAGGTGACCCATAGCCAGGCCAAGTTGATTGATAAGATTGATACAATCTTGGATGGTGGGAGGGGGCGGTGGTACTGTTGGTGCGGGGGCCGGAGTGGGGTCCAGCTGAGCAGTGTGCGAGGATGAGGATGACGACGCCGACATTCTTTCTAACTCTTCTTCTTGTTTTCTCTTTTCGGCTTGAAATTGGGCCTCTCTGAAATCCTGTAAGAGCGCTAGTTGCTCGTCAGGATGTAATTCGTCCCAATCTTGAATTCGCCCGGCGTATTCCTTCTCTTGTTTAGAGAGGGGAGGGAGGGCGAATTTCGAGTGAACTCCGCAAGGATACTGAGCCTGAGCTAACTGAGCTTTGGCTTTGCCTTTTGGAGCCATGATCTTCTTGGACTGGGGACGGGGGGCGAGAGAGGATGGGAACGATTTCTTTGGCGAAGAGATTTAGGTCTGCGACTGTGAATTCGGTTCCAGGGATTGGCGTAGCTCCGGGGTACTCATCTTCAAGTACTTGTCGCACACCAGGGAAGAAATAGAGTGCTTGAACGATGGATTCGGCGGTGGTGCGTGGAGGTCCTTTGACTTGGAAACCTTCGAACCACTTGTCGTTTACTAGGGTTGCGGATGAGGCCGCAGAGAGGTGCCCGATTGTCGGGGAGGAGGAGAGTGTAGAAGAGGGTGTAGGAGATGAGGGGCGTGAACGCGGCTCCTCAAGGACGCGAAGCGATGCTGTGGCAGAGGCTTCTGGGGACAACTGAGTTGGGGGTGTGAGGGCTTGTCTCCTCCTAAAGAGACGTTGTAGGTGGGCACGGGTGTTTGCGAAAAAGCGAGGCAGGGTGAAAATGTGAAGGTGGTTTAAAGACGTCTGGATACGACAGCCGTGAAACGCTAAGCTGAAGGTGTGGGGAGAGTCGGATCAAGCAAGACCAATACACAGTGGTATTTCACACTGCGCAAGGCTGCGGCGATAACCGAACACTCAGGAATGATGTAATGGAAAGTGTAGAGCCACAAGGCTGTCTGCCGCAGTCTCCTCGACCTATTGGCTGCCTCTCACGCCGGAGCGCTCTCAAACTCTTCTGTTTACTTCACGTACAGCTGTCACAGGCTAGGCCTGGCTGGCTCGAAGTCGAATTGCAGCTTATCTGGCATGGTGACCAGTTCTGCAACCCGTGCCCAGAGCAGTCTACTGTGACCAGATTGTAACGTTACCACAGGAACGTTATGTGCGACGTGCACGTCACTAAGTCGTTCAGGCTGAGGTAACGGGGTGCGAGGTAGTCGGTTAAGACCAAGTTCGATGATGAATAAGCACCACACAGTCTCCTCAGACACGTGGTGTAACGCTACCACGGCGTTCAGCTCGACTAGAGCTCGTAGGAAGGCGTTCACAACTTAGCTGGTAACCGACACGCGCACAGTGTCTCAATGATCCCGTAGAATACTACTAAGGTAATCCACAATACGCGCCCGAGCAGTACGAAGGCAACTCCGACTTGTCGTGTCGAAAGGGCCAGGGTCTTAGACTCGAAGGTCAAGACTTATGTCAAGGGATTCCCCTTAGGAGTAGAAAGGCTTTGAAAGCCTTTTAGAAGACGAGTGATGAAGTGGTATTGAGAAGAAGACCAAGATGGCGTATCTTGGCCTTCGCGTCCCACTACTTATACATATTGCAGAGGTAACTTTAAAGCTCCTCTCGAACGTAACGACTACTAGCAATAATAGCTCAAACCCTACTACTGCTGTCCTAGTAATGAGTCATGCTAACAATCACATGCTAGCACAACACGCTGACTGATCCCACTGTCCATGACTAATCTCTACTTACTACCGTAGTCATAACCGTATAGTAAGCGTTTCTTCCATTTCGTATC
>JAKELG010000730.1:0-14327 GCA_021527035.1 Lactarius vividus | reverse complement strand
CCAACTTCAACTCCGGCCACCAGTATCGTCGTTCCACCAGTTGCGTAGTTTTTGCGATTCCGGGATGTCCGTGTACCGGTGGGTTGTGATGGGTGGTATGAGTTCTCGTTTTTTCGTCTAGTGATCCCTAATGACGTACTTCCTTGTCAATACCATACTCCGTCAATATGCTTTAGTTGGTGTGGGTCTACCTAGTGGAGGGTGATTTCGGTCTGCTGTGGTTTTTGGGTGCCTGCACGGTTGTAACCCTCGCGAATACGTCTTCCGGTAGAACTATGATTGTTTTCGTTTGTCTCTTTCTCCTGGTCATAGTCCCTGGTCTTCGTGACAGGGCGTTGGCCCTACCTTTTTCTTTCCTGGGATGTGGTGAATCTTGAAGTTATATTCCATCAGTTCGAGTACTTCCCGGGCTACTCTCTGCTTATCTTTTGCGGGAGTTTCCAGTACTGGAGATTCATGTGGTTGGAGTAGATTTTGATTTTGTGTGGGGATCCAGCTAGTAACGGTCTCCAGTGCCGAAGTGCCTTGACAATGCGAGGAGCTCCAGGTCGTAGATGTCGTAGTTTCTCTCGGCTTCATTCAGGGTGGTGAGTAGTATCCGAGGGATGTTTTTTGCCGTCTTCTTTCTTCTGGAGTAAGTACCGCTCCAGTTGCAAATCCTGACGCATCTACCTCCAGCTCAATGGGTCGTCTAGTTTTGGGGTGGGCTAGCACCAGTTCTTCCGTTACCAAGGATTTGAGTTTCTCGAAGGCTTTGTCCTCTTCGTTGGTCCATCTCCATTCTGTGTCCTTCCTTGTAAGTTTATTGAGGGGTTTGGCGTGTGTAGCGAAGCCACGAATGAAGAGTTGGTAAAAATTGCAGAATCCTAGGAATAAACATACGTCATGGACCTTAGTTGGTGTGGGCCAGTCCTTGATGCCCGAGATTTTTACCGGGTCCATGCGTGTTACCCCCTTTTCAAGGATTACCCCCAGGTAATCCATTCGCGGCTTGTTGAAGAGGCATTTCTTGAGTTTGAAGTAGAGGTCATGGTCCATTGCGACTTGTAGTATGTCGCTTATGGCTCTTCATGTTCTTTTTGTCCCGCTGGGGTCCCTTGTAGCGATGCCGATGTCGTCCATGTAGACTTGTATGACGGTACCCTTTTTGTTTGTGCTTCATGATGGTATCTCGGTATATGGTATTCATCATCGTTTGGAAGGTTGCCAGCGAGTTGGTGAGTCCGAAATACATGACTGTGGGTTCGAAGAGTCTGTACCGTGTTTTAAATGCTGCTTTATGTTCGTCTCCTTCCCGTATTCTTACATTATTGTACCCCCATCGGACATCTAGCTTGGTGTAAGTGTGTGCTCGACTGAGATCCGTAATGAAGTCTGAAATGAGAGGGAGAGGATATTGGTTGCGAATGGTGACTGCGTTGATCTTCCGGTAGTCTTGTACTGGTTGTAGTTTCCCGTCCTTCTTTTTGATGAAGAAAAAGGATGATGCGTAAGGAGACTTGGAAGGGCGTATGTATCCTTTCTTGAGTTGTTCATCCAGGAATTCCTTGAGTTTGCCGTCGTCTTCTTGGGTCATAGGATAGACTTTGCAGTCGATCGCCGATGGTGTGCCCTCCTTGAACTCGATTGCGTGATCCCATGGTCGGGAAGGGGGAAATCGGTTGGAGGCTTCTTCGCTGAAGATTTTTGCGAACTGTTCATAAGCTGGGGGGAGTTTCTACTTTGTCGTGAAACTGCTTAGCTTCAATAGCCAGTTCCATTGCGGTAGTACGTAGGTGATTTTCCTCTTCCAGTTCTTCAACGACGTCCCTTTTTTCTTCTTCCGTGACAGTGGCTCCTATGACATGATGTTCTTCATTGGGTTTGATCGATCGGATGACTATTGGCAGCATTTTCTCATGTATGGTGGCATATCTCCAGTGATTGTTGGTTCATATACGGCCAACCAGGGATATCCGAGTACCAAGTCTTTGTTCCCTAAGTTGGTGACTAGAAAGCGCATTTTTTGCCGTCGTTGGTTAGTTTGAACGTCGAGGTCTACGAAGTGAGTGATACTGCCCACTTTGTTTTCCGTGTTGTCTATGTTCCATATTTTCCTCGGGCGTTCTAATGTTTGTAGCCCAAGGCCCATTCTTTTGGCGAACGAGGGACGTATGAAGTTATCTGTTGCCCCTGAGTCTACTAGTGTTTTGATGTCGGCCATAGCGTAATTTGTGCGAATTGAGACTGGAATTCGAAGAGATCGATAGCGAGTCATGATTACAGAATTACAATTGACTGCCCTCACCCAGGCCAATGGGTTCAGGCGTTCTGAAAACCCTCCTTCCCCCACATTTCTTGGAGGATGAGGTCTTTTACATCATCCGTTTCTCCCGCTACTCCGGCCAACCAATCCTTCGCTCGTTGTTGCGGGGGTGCCGTGTTGGTTGCTCGGACTTGTGTTGGGATTTCCTCTTGCGTGTAGTAGTCGGTTTCAGTCATCCGACTAGTGGTTGCTCGTCTACATGGCTGTGAGCAGTTTTGTGAGAAGTGTCCGGTCTGGTTACAGTTATAGCAGATAACTGTCCTCATGTCTCGGGGTGGAGCTCCTCCTCCTCGTCTGTATCCTCCTCGTTGCGGCCTTGGAATGAAGGGCCTGTTTGCGTCTCCCACTTCTGCTACTCTTGCGCGTGTTCTATCTGCTGATGTGTCCATTGCGTTTGGATTGAATCTGGGTGGTGGTGGTCCGTGTGGTGGGCCCCAGTTGGGAGGTTGTGGCCTCCAGCGGGGTTGTGCGGATGAAGGAGGCGTCTTGCTTTTGAAGTTGTCGAGGCGTGCCTTCATATGGATGTATTGTTTTGTCAGCGCAAGGCACATCTTTTCCAGTCTTCGAAGGTATGGGGTTCATCTAGCTCATACACTTTCATGAATAGAGCTCGTGGTAGTCCCGCCGTGAATTGATCAATAGTTTGTCGGTCGTTCAGGTTATAGTGAGCTTTCCTCACCAGGCGTTCGAACTGGACTACATACGCGTCAATGTCTTCCCCTGTCATCTTAATCCCTTTTTGGAGTTCGGCTTGGGCTTGCTCTTCTTCCAAAATGTTGGAGAACTGTTTGGCGAATTCGGTGGCTATGTGGTTCCAAAGGGCTTGGGAGTATTGACTTACTCCTCTTTGTACTTCTCGATTTAGCCATTTGAGCATGGTTAGTGTCCATTCGCTGACATTAATCCCCTTGACGTATCCTAAGAATAGGAGCGGCCTTCGATATTCGTTTTGCATGATGGGGGCATCCAGATTCATCCCCCAGTATACGTGCCATTGTGTTAAGAAGGCTTCGTATTTAGTACGGTCTCCGTCATATACTGTCGGCGGTTCACCTGATAGTCTGTCTGATCCGTGCCCTCCGCCTCCCCCTAGTCCGGGAGGGGGTCCTCCTCCTGGTGGTCCCGGCGGTCCCTCTCCTCCAGGTGGTCGTCCTCCTCCTGTGGGTCCTTGTCCGGGGAGTCCTCCTGGTAGTCCACCGGGTGGCGGCGGTGGTCCTGTCAGAGGATCTGGTTGATCCGGTCCTATTGCTCTAAATAGTGCCGCGTCGTCTGCCGTCATTCGGTGACCTGTGGAGGGGTTTATGGGGTTGAGGATGGCTTCTGCCTCTTCTCTGATGCGTCGTACTTCTTCTATGGTGTGGACTTCCGTAGCTGTAGCCATGGGACTTCTGATGTGAATTTCTTCTGGGACCGTGATGTGTAAGGACTCAGCTATATGGGCTAGTAGGCTCGAGTTGTCTCCTGTTCCTGGTCGTACCTCGCTTTCCATCGTGGTGTGTTCTTCGATCGGTTCTTCATGGCTTGATTCCAAGGGTGCTTGTTCCCTTGGTTGTTCTTCTTCGCTTTCGTCTTTGCTACTGCTGTCTCTGTCGAGCGATCCCCAATCGTCTCCGTGGAGTTCTCTCGAGTCAATATCGCAGCGATAGTGTCTTCCTGCCGGTCTGACAACGTCCCACCGGTTGTCTATTGGGTTCCACGTAATCTCCGTCCAGCAGAAGTTAGAGTAGTTAAACTCAACTGGTCGGTATCTGATAGCCTCTCCTGGGAAGTTGACGAAGTATCCGGTGTCTCCTCTATATTCTCTCCACCTTGCTGCACCTAGGAATCGTCGCGGTACTGATCTTTCTCCTCTTGTTTTGAGGTTATAGGTTCTGAAGTTTCTCCACTGGTCTCTTGTGGTGAACGCCATGGTTAGGGGATCTTGGTCTTAATGTAACGCTACCACAGCGTTAGTCCGACTTGGACTCGTATTGGGCATTCATGACTTAGCGGGTTTGGTTGTAGTGCAGAAAGGTGCGAAGGATTCCTTGGTAGACGACTAGGGCGGTCCAAAAGGCCCTAAGGGTCAAGACCAAGGCTACGAGAACTTGGTGACGTAAAATAGTGAAAGCCTTAGACTCAAAGGTCAAGGAGAACGGTAAGACGAGGTGTGAAGACCCAAAGAAAGGAGAATGTGAGTGGTATTATGAAGAAGACCAAGATGGCGTATCTTGGTCTTCTAAGGCCACTATTTATACATGTGAGAGGTAGCTTTGAAGCCCCTCTATGAGTCCGATAACCCGTAGCGTAAGTAGCTCGAACCCTACTACCGCTATCCTAGTAATGAGTCATGCTAGCAATCACATGCTAACATGACGTGTGGTGACTAAGTCCATGACTAATTCCTACTTACTATCGTAGCCATAACCGTATAGTAAGAGTTCACTTTGCCTCCGTGTCATACTCCTGTCCGTAAAAGTCCCGATCGTAACACTCCCGCTTCCATGCCTCCACCACTTGCCTCCACTTCTCCTCCCGCTTCCAGTCTTGCCACCATAACGTTGCCGCTGAGGGGTTCTTCTTCGGCCCACTGCTCCACTTGCACTGGGAGAGGTCGAGGTGAGGAAGTCTCACTGTCGCAGAGAGCTGCACAAAGCCGGTCAACCTCGGGCGTCGTGAGTGGCACGGTGTTGAGCCACTGTCCGTCTTCGGTGACCAGCCACCAGCTGGACGCATTGCTGGTGTCGGGGGTGTGTTCGGCAGGGATGAGGCTCTGGAGGGCGGTGACGAGCTCTTGGTGGGTGATTGGTCCTGTGTTTGAGGCAACATGAGCGATGGCATCGGCGGCAGAGGGAAGAGACATTGTTGAGAGGATGGATTGAAGGAAGCCAGTGTGAAGGAAGGAAGAGGATGATGGGGGTTCTAGTGATGCCTTCCGGGCTTTTAAGTGGTGTGTAGATCGGAGGTTTAAAGATTGGTACTCAGCTAGTGCCTCGTCTGCGAACACATCGTTTTTGTCGACCCACTGGTTTTCCGAGTCGGGGTACCCCTTCCATTTGATCAGGTACTGGAGGCGCTTTCTTCTGCCGAAATGCCGATGATCTAGAATCTTCTCGACTTCATATTCCTCTTCTCCATCAACTAAATCCGGTAGTGGGCGCTGGAAGTTTTCTCCGTGCATCAGGGTTTCACAATAAGGGGTGAGAAGATCGATGTGGAACACAGGGTGGATACTCCACTGTGTGGGAAGTTCTAATTGATAATTCACCGGCGATAGTACCTTGATGATCTTGAAGGGGCCGTGCCGTCTTTGTAACGTCTACCACGGACGTTGGCCTGACTTAGGCGCTGTTATGACGTGGGTTCCCTCGGGGGTGAAACCTGTGATTGTCCGAGTGCTCAGGAAAGACTGCGGGATGAGGCCAATACGTGCCGGTAGAATCCCTATACGTATAGAGTGTCTCTTCGACGGGGATGCCTGGAGGGGGACCGGGGACTTTGCGGATATATTCCCAGTCAAGGTTGTCGACGATGTAATAGCAATGGGTTGGACGCGCGGTGCGGGAGTTGAGATATTCGAAGACGAGATGACACGTGGTACCGGGTGGATAAGTCACGGTCGGCTGATCTACCATTCACGAGGAAAGATGGAGATAGAGTCACGGGGATCCCTCTTGGTCTCAAAGGGATATGCCGGAGCTAGTTCACTTAGGGACGCTACAAGTCCCTAGCACAGAAGACGAGTGAAGAGTGGTATTTGAAGAAGACCAAGATGGGGATCCTGGTCTGTACTACTGCGAGTTTAAATACAAGTAAGGGAACTAGTTCCAGCTCCGCTCGAACTCGTAAGTAACCAATAGCGTAAGTAGCGTATCCTAATAATAGAATGCGCGGTCGTTATCGTAACACAGAACACGTACAACAATAGAGAACATCAGTCAGCAAGCCTAATCACGATCACGTACAACAATAGAGAGTATCAGTCATCCAAACACGAGGCGACATGATCCGAAGTCCATGACACATTACATCTGACATACCGAGTCATCGCGAATACGTCAGAGTCCACAACCGGGCCGGGCAGTCCGAGAACGAAACGTAACAGTCTTGCTGCGAGTTTCGGCGTTGGTTGGTTGGTTCTTAAATGGCGTCCTTCTAGCCATACGTGATCTCCTAGTTGGAGTTTGGGCGTATTTGGGTGTTTGATCCATGAAGATTGTGCCTTTCTGATAAGGTCATATGCTTCCTTCCGTGCCTCTTTGAATTGTTCAAGTCTCGTGGTCACCTGTGGGATGGGAGAGGGTTTATCAACCCAATCAGCACGAGGGTCGTATCCCATAAGGAGCGAGAATGGGGACTTCCTCGTTGTCTCGTGGGGCCAATTGTTATGTGCGAATTCTGCTATGGGCAGAAACGCTGCCCAGTTATCTTGACGCTCGTTAGCCCAGAAGCAGAGGTGCTGTTCTAGCCATTGGTTGGTGTGTTCCGATTGCCCATCAGTTCTAGGGTGGTATGCCGTGGAAATTTTTAGGGAGATGTATCACTAGACCACCGAAGGTGGTCTTGATGTTATGAAGCGAAAGAGTACCAAGAGTGGTGGGGGATTCCCAGCACTAACCCTTTCGCTTATATGCTCATCAGGGTACCTTTCAAACGGAGATTTATACAAACCGAACTCCGACGCTTTGGGGGGCGGAAGGAGCTGTTTTGATGGGGGTCAGGTCATTGTACGGGGAAGTTACTGCTAGACCCTGAGTCAAAGGACGCTCAGGGGCTACTACCTGTACAGAGTACTATGTCAATATCAAGGCGTCCAGCCAAACATCCCTTTACCTGAGGGAAAGACATCTGTACTCACCGGTGTTAAGATAAACCGTATACATAATGAATGATTCTACAAGGGGTAAGAACTCCATCAGAAGTCCGAGAATCACGCACCTGTCACTTCGGATTTCACGAAGTGACCCTAGTTCCTTGTGCCTGTACACCATCTTCCCGGGGCCAGGTTTCAGGGACCCGGATAACCCCCTAAGGGATTACCCCCTTAGGGATAGACGCTTGTGAGTGCCTGGTGCCTCCTCGGATAGATCGCCGGACCCGGAACCTGGCGACGGAGCGCCACCATGGGCGCTACCTTGCAAGTCCGGACGTACGTCATATCACGTGAGTTTACCAAAGCCAAGCGCCTAGAGCCTCTAAGGTTAGGTTTAAGGTTAGGTTTAAGGTTGAGGGTTTAAGGTTTAGGGTCTAGGGTTTAGGGTTTCTAGATCACCGGTATGTTAATACCTGCGACGAATTTCGTGCGATTAAGCATTCGTCTACTTACAGGGTTTAGGGTTAGGGGGTTGAGGGTTTCCCTCCCTAACTTTCTCGGTTAATAAGTCTGTATAACTCGAGTCCCCTGTAGTACCTACCAACAAAATATGAAGGTTTGGGATTTAATTTAATTAAACGCGCTACATGATATTGTATATCGAAACGGCTAAGTCTGTGGTCGGGACGTTCCTAGTCAGCCTACGACACCGTAGAGGAGTCTGACTCAACCAGCCAGGAATTACCTGGAACTAACTGTACCTTGGATACTAGAGCGGATGCGGCGTACCGACTAGCCCCCGAGGGGGCCCCGTGTTTCTCGTAACACATCTGCCGTCCCCAACAAAGGGGTCCTCGCAGTGTCAAGGAGTCTGAAAGTTGTCCGGTTATCTACATACGTACCCCGGGCCGTCATCAACCCCGCAGGGCGACGTTGGCAGGGTGGAGTGGTATCCCCGGCCCGGATATTTCACCAAAGCTCGGTTCGTTAACCGCCTCCTAAAACGATCATCGTAAGGTGGGAGCGGTTCGGTCAAGTTACCTACGAGTGCGTATTGTCTAAGGTCTGCTTCCACGTCCCCACGTTCCGCTAGCGCCGGAGCGCCATTGGTCAGTGGCTCGGCCAGACGACCATCTGGCGTGAATATTTTCTACTTCTTCGTTATCAGAATCCCTCTCTGCTACTAAAGTGTTCACGTCAGTAACCATTCTCCCTTCTGCGGGGGCTCCGTAAGTCGCTGCTGTTTCGGTAACCTCCTCCAGGATATGGTCGTCTAATGTTTCTAGGACAGTTCGTTTCCAAAGATTAGTTAAATCTAGAAAATTGCGAGTTCGCTTACGACTCACAATGACTTTTGTATTGAATATATTGGTTTGCCGCAAGTCCCAATCATCGGCGCTAGGCGTCTCCTGAGGTGGCGGAGGGTACTCTGAAGTATAAGTTCCCGCTTCGTGGTGTAATAACCAGTTAGCCCAATAATCAAATATAACCTGTCCAAATTCATGCGCGTTGAAATAGTTCCATGCAGTGTTGTACTCGGTTTTCAGCACAATTGTATCCGCGGACGTCTTGGCCTGCCTATCGGCGAGCCGTTCGTTCCATCTCAATTGTAAATTGCCGTATAACCAGTTATGTACCTGTTCTATTGGGTATCCGCGATGGATATAAAGGCTTACTAAACCTTTCAGTGCATCTGAATAGTGTTCGAATTTACTACTCAGGACTGCCAATCTAGACATCTCGCCCAAGAAGGTCCCTCTCTTTACGTCGATCGGGTGAGCTGATATCCATGGAATTCTTTCTTGGTGGTTCCCGGCCTTGCGGTAAGGGCATATGTTGTAACTTGTTGTCACCGTCTTGGTACAACAACATATCCAGGAATGGTTGTGATGAACCGGGTGGGGCCCACTCTATTACACAATTATCGAATTTGATTAACTTTTTAAGTAAGTCTACCGCGGCTTGGTTAGAGTCCGCATATACGATAGCTAAGCAATCATCTATATATCGCCCATAAAAAAATATATCTGGGTGATCCAATACTCCACTCTTGCGCTCGAAATAGTATCCATATAAATTTGCGAGGTCGGGAGAGTCAGCGACGCCCATGGCTAAGCCATTGAGCTGTTCGTAAACTTTTCCTTGGAATTGTGTAAGCAACTGCGTATTGCCGATTACGAGCATGTCTTCAAAGACGCTCTGAGCTCGTTTATTATGCGAGGCGTGTCGGTCAGGGTTCGCGCCCCAGTAATGTTCGAAATACAACTCCTGACAGATATTTAAACAGTGTTGTAATGGAATATTAGGGTAAAACGCGACTACGTCCCCAGTGACGATATACCATTTACGTGTGGGGTTAATATGCAGTTGACTCAATTTTATCGCCAAGTCTTTGGTTCCATGTATTATGGTTGGCGCCGATTGAACGATCGGTTTGAGGAATTTTGGAGCAAACTTTTGCGGCTGGGTTTTGTATTGCCGTATGGCAGGGTATGATGGGTCTCATTTTAGTGGGTACCTTATGGATTTTGGGTATTCCCGTAAAATTTGGGTATATGATGGTCCTTTCCTGCAAGAGTAATCTTGCTCCGCAAGAACTCAGCCATTTGCTTGCCGTATAGTTTATAATGATTCTCGCAACGCTTAGCGAGCATCTCCATTTGACGGCATTTGTCATTTAGAATTTGTAATATGCGGGGCGTTCAAGCTCCCGGTAATCGTTCACATTACTTAAACAATCTAAACATTTTTCAATGATCCAGTCCCTTCGTGACACCGCTAATCCGAGATTCTTGTCAGTGCCTGTGACGACATATTCGTTAGAGGCAAGAAAATCGCGAATCGACCCAACTCTGGGTTTGAAGGTAGTACTTGAGTTGCCGGGGTTAGTGCCGGGATCAGGGACTTTGGACATCGCCTTTTCGACGAAGATCCTTCCCTTGACCAGTCCGATTTCCATATATTGCGGTAATTTTGGCGGCGTTTTCCGTGACTGGTCCACGCACGTCATAATCGGGATCATAGACTTGTGTGTCGTTGCCTTCGAACATGAACATTATGCGCCATCTAAGGCGACGTTGGAAGTCCATAAACGCGTCTTTAATTAGACGAGCGTTCGCTTGCTGGTGAAACATATATTTAGAGCCCAGACTTAGTTGGAAGGCGATCTCTTGGGGGAGATCTACTCCGGGGGACTGATGAACATACTGTTGGAACGTCATGCTCCTGAGCCAAGTGAGACTACACTGACTTAGTACTATTGAAACAGCCTCCGGTATAGGCAGTGAGGTGAGGGAGTCGGGCATCGTCTTAGGCTGACTAATCCACAATTCGCCAGGTGCGATAAGAGGGGGTTTGTCACCCCTTTGATTGAGACGAGAGCGTATCGTACTATCCCAATCGATTGAGAACATACTATCTACTAAGTACGTCTCTGCTTCTTCTGCTTCTGCTTTCCGCTTCCCTCTGCTGCAGCGCGCTTCCCTTTCTTCTTCTTCTTCAAGCCCTGGGAACCCTCTGCCTTTGCCGTGACCACATATCTCTCTTTGATTGGGTTTAGGGTTTAGGGTTTAGGGTTTTTAGGGTTTAGGGTTTAGGGTTTAGGGTAGAAGTTGCTACGCACCGAAGGTGCGTCTGAAACGATGAAGCGTGAATAGGGCCAATGGCGCTGGGGGATTCCCATTGCCGACCCATTTCGCTTTATGCTCATCAGGGCCCGTATTCAAAGTCAGATTTTACCTCCGCCACCCCCAACCATTCAGGCTGATGGGGTGTAATCTGTTGGGGTTGCGTCATTGTTCTTCAACTTACTGGGGTAACGTCAATACCCCAAAGAACAACTGTGGTGAAGAGAAAGTTCTGGCGTCAGCTTAATCCCAAGAACTAATGAAGACCTCTTCATCATCCACATACCGGGTGAAACAACATCCGTAGACAGGTAAACGCCGCTTGTCAAAGTAAAACTGATTCCCATCAAGAAATCCGACATCGGACGTACCTGCCGCCCATACGAGACTTATCGTAAGGGCGCCCTAGATTGACCTGAGATAACTCCGTTCCCCTGTGCCTGCCCCTAATTCAGGGACCCAGATATCCCCCTAAGGGAATACCCCCGTTAGGATAGACGCCTGTAAGTGCCTGGTGCCTCCTCGGATAGATCGCAGTACCCGGAACCTGGCGACGGAGCGCCACCATGGGCGCTTCCTTGCAAGTCCGGACTTACGTCATATCACGTGAGTTTACCAAAGCCAAGCGCCTAGAGCCTTATGGTTAGGTTTAAGGTTAGGTTTAGGGTTTAGGGTTTAGGGTTTAGGGTCTAGGGTTCAGGGTTTCTGAAATCACCAAGTAGACTGAGTAACGCAAGTCACGCGCCCCCTATTAAGGGGGCTACATTTAGTGACTACTCACAGGGTTGAGGGTTTAAGGGGTTGAGGGTTCGCTTCCCCATCTCACACGGTTAATAAGTCCGCAAGGACCCGAGAACCTGGAGTACCTACCAACAAAATTCGAGGAGGTTTTATTTATTAAACGCGACATGAGCATTGAAGAAGAGTCTTAGAACGGGACATTGTGTAGGTCGCCTACAGTCGATGAACGAGTTAGGCATGCCAGAGTAGAATTACTACTAACTTACTCAATACCTTGGATACTAGGACGGATGCGTCGAAGACGACTAGCCCGAGGGCCCCGCGTTTCTCATTTAAGACCTAGCGCCGAGTTAAAGTGCCCGACGAAAGGCAAGGAGTGTGTAAGTTGTCCGGTTATCCGCTAGAAAACTAGAGCCGTCAGCAACCCCGCGGGGCGCCGTTGGCAGCGTTGAAAGGTATCCCTGGCCCGGGTATTTCACCTGACGGCTCAGTTAGTTTTCCTTCCATTAATTCATCATTACGGGTGGGAGCGACAAAGGTCCAGGTTAGTCAAAGACATACTGTAACTAAGGTCGACTTCCACGTCCCCAGCTCTGCGCAGCGCCGGAGCGCCATGCGTCACTGGCTCTTCCAGATGACCAACGATCACTAACGTGCTCCACATACTCATCGTCGTCAGTAGCTTCCCTGTAGATTGTTGTTTCTACCGGCCCAGTGACGGTGGCGTTAATGTCGCTAACCAAGTGTCCTGATGTTGATGCAGTTGATAAGGCTGCTGACTCTACGAGTTCGTCAAGGACGTGATCATCTAAATGCTCAAGGACAGTTTTTTTCCAAAGATTAGTTAAGTCAAGAAAATTGCGAGTGCGCTTGCGGCTCACAATTACTCGGGATTTGAAAATATTGGTGTTCCGCAAGTCCCAATCATAAACGCTAGGCGTCTCCTGAGGTGGCGGTGGGTACTCTGAGGTGTAAGTTCCCGCTTCGTGGTGTGCTAACCACTCGGCCCAATAATCAAATATTACTTGTCCAAATTCATGTGCGTTGAAATAATTCCATGCCAAATTGTACTCGGTTTTGAGCACGAGTGTGTCCGCGCTGGTCTGTTGTTGTCTGTTGACTAAACGTTCTTCCCATCGCACCCGTAAGTTGCTCCGTAACCAATTATGTACTAGGTCAGCTGGATATCCTCGATGGATATACAGGCTTACCAGGCCTGTCATAGCCTCAAGATAGCTTGAATGTGTGCTACTTAAGGTTGCCAGTCTAGACATCTCGCCCAAAAATGTCCCTCTCTTTACGTCGATTGGGTGGGCGGATATCCATGGAATTCTTTCTTGGTGGTTGCCGGCCTTGCGGTAAGGCATATGCTGTAAGTTATTAGTACCGTCTTGGTACAATAGCATATCTAGGAAAGGTTGCGATGAACCCGGCTTTGCCCACTCAATGACACAGTTCTCATATTTAATAAGTGATTGTAATAAATTAATGGCGGCTTGGTTAGAATCCGCGTATACAATAGCTAAACAATCGTCTATGTACCGCCCGTAAAAGAATATATCAGGGTGGTCAAGGACACCAGAGTTTCGCTCGAAGTGATATCCAAATAGGTTCGCGAGATCTGGTGAGTCAGCAACACCCATGGCTAGGCCATTGAGTTGTTGGTAGACCTTACCTTGGAATTGTGTCAACAGTTGAGTATTCCCCACTTTCAGCATGTCGTAAAAGAGACGCTGTGCCCGTGTGTTAGACGGTTCGTGGAGGTCGGAGCGATGTCCCCAATAATGTTCGAAGTACAGGTTATATACAATTTCTAAGCATCGATCAAGGGGGATATTTGGATAAAACGCTACGACGTCACCAGTAACAATATACCAGTTACGGTTGGTGTTTATCTTCAACTGACTCAATTTTATCGCCAAATCTTTGGTTCCATGAATAATGGTTGGCGCCGATTGAATGATCGGTTTGAGAATTTTGCTACAGACTTTGGCAGCGGGGTTCATAATTGCCGAGTGGCAAGGGATGATGGGACGCATCTTCGTGGGTATCTTATGGATTTTTGGGATACCGTAGAATTTGGGTATATGGTGCGACTTTCCTCGGGGTGTTATCCCCGACCGCAAGAACTCCGCCATCTGTGTACCATAAATGACGCTATGATTCTCCGCTCTTTTGGCGAGATCCTCCATTTGGAGACATTTATGGTTCAGGATACTGATGAACTCGTCTTGTTGTAACAAGCGATAGTCATTCACACTATCTAAACAGTCCTGACATTTTTGTAAGATCCACTCCCTACGTGAGACCGCTAAGCCTAGGTTCTTATCGGTACCGGTAACTACGTAATCGTTACGGGTTAAGAATTGCTGGATGGTTTTAACTTGGGGGGTAGTGTAGGTGGTATCCCAAGTCGTAGAATCAGGGACCTTAGACATCGCCTTTTGGACGAAGATCCTGCCCTTGACTAAACCAAGTTCCATATATTGCGGTAGTGACGGCGGTTTCTTAGTAGATGGCCCGCGTACGTCATAATCTGGATCGTAAGCTTCTGTGCTTCCGCCTTCGAACATGAACATGATTCGCCATCTCAGGCGTCTCTGAAAGTCCATCCAGCTCTCGTTGATGAGTTTAGCGTTGCTGGGCTGGTGAAACATGTATTTGCTTCCCAGACTTAGTTGAAAGGCGATGTCCTGTGGGACATGTGTTCCCGGACTTTGGTGAACGTACTGTTGATAGCGCATGCTATTAAGCCAAGTAAGGCTGCAATTGGCTAGTACTATGTTAACCGCGTCGGGTAAAGGCAATGAGAGGAGAAAGTCGGGCATCGTCTTAGGCTGGCTAATCCAAAGTTCACCAGGAG